>BPLR01019229.1:0-18001 GCA_021605095.1 Caerostris extrusa | reverse complement strand
AATGATTATTTTTTAAAATCTTTAGTGTGGTTTTAGTGTTAGTGCGAGGCAAATTAGGTATTCAATAAATGCGAGTTCATTTTCAGTTGATGTGTGTAATATACTACTGTGCCCAAAAAGTAAAACCATTTTGTTTCAAAATCTCTTTATTTATTCCCCCAAATTTCTTCATAGACTTCAAAGTAATCCTCTCCGGACACAATGCATTTATGCCAACTTTTTTTCAATCCTCAATGCATGCTAAAAAGTCATCAGTAGGGATGGCCTTCAAAGCGCACGCCGATTCACGTTGAAGCCCTTCAATAGACTCAAAACGGTGTCCCCGGTGGTCTTTTCAGTTTAAGGAATAACCAGAAGTCGCACGATAAGAATGCGCGGTGGTTTTGTAACGATATGGGTTTCATTTTTGGTGAAACGTTCACGAAGAATCAATGCAGTATGAGCTGGCGCATTCAGTGATTTCGACACCAATCGAGATTTGACGCGTTTCAGGCCCAAATGGAATTGACCGATCCTTTTGAAATTTCAACATCATCAGCAAGTTCTCTAATTGTAAATCGACGGTTTGCAAGCACCAAATCTTTAATTTTTTTGGACGTGAGCTTCGTCGGTTGAGGTTGGTGGTCGACCAGACCTGTTCGTCTTCTTCAATGCGTACTCTGCCTTCTTTGAACTGTTTATACCACTTGTAAACATTTCTTTCCGATATAGGAATGCTCACCTAATGCCTTCTTCAACATTCTATGCGTTTCCGCAAACAAAATTGAATACAAGTTCTTTACTCAATTAATTCAGACATTTCAAAAATCGCCGCAATCACTTTTAGCGAGTCACCAAGCGAAGCGTAATTCAAACACTAATGAGTATTTTTACGTAAAGATTTCACACAGGTATCAAGGACAGTTCCAGCAAAATAAAAAAGAAAAAGAAAATTGAAATTCATAAGCCCGGGAATTTTAAATATAAAGGTCTTACTTCTTGGACACAGTAGTATACTCTGAAATTATTAGTCTTCATAGCGATTTTGATAATATATTACTTTCATTATACAAACGCTGGTGTGAAAAAACAAAATATTTATGTTATAAATAACTTCTGCTAACGGTTAAATTTAGAATATACTATATAACTAACGCACTCAATATCTACAAGAATGTATTAATATTTATTTCCTTTTTGTTATGTTGTTTTTGGCTAATTTTATTTATTCCATTAATTTTCTTTTTCATTATATCTATAATGTAATAGATTTTGGTGATCAACTAAGGGCTGGTCGGATAAAACGTCATCTGAGGTTTTCAGGCAAACTTTTATGTATATGAAGTCGAAAGGGTTTGTTGGATAACATATTAGGCTTCGAACTAAGACAGCTTGGTTCGAAATCCAAGTAATGACGGACCGAAAGTTTGTCTATACTGGAAATGGGGTGATAAATTCGTAGATTGGTAAAACCTTCTAATTGTGTCGAATACATGCAATCCCCTTTTTAGTTATTGTTGTGACTTGTCCTCAGTTCCCTGCAGTGTGGGACGGACACCCTAGTGAGACACCTTCCCTACTACACACCATGAGTAGTCTACTCATGGAGGGAGGGGAAAGGGCAGCTTCTGTTCTGATAGAAATCCGTAGGTAGAAGTCTGACTTGGCTCCGAGTCGCTGAAGAAGGAGGACAGGGGAGGAAGACTTTTAGGGGATCTACCTCGTATTTGCGAATCGTATGGGAGAAAACATGGAAAACTTCCACCTGGTATTCTGACTAACGAGGGAAGTTGCTGAACATCCCAAGCGCCATCGTATCTCCTCGCTTTTAAAACGATGTTTACGTTACTGTCAGTGGATTAAATTAGTGTCAGGACGTGTCAGTGGTTTACGTTACTGTCAGTGGATTAACCAGCGCAGAGCGTTGTCACTGAACCACGAGTCGGGCACTTCCTATTTTGAAGTGAATAAAATTATCTTGGTGAATACTAGGTAAAGATAAATTTGTCTGTCAAACTGCCGTAATAGTAATTTACGTCGAAGTCAAATGCTTAACGAAAGAATTTGTTTAGAAACAGTTTCCATGTTCGAGTACCAGCGGTACCATGGACTTTTGTAGTGGTTCGTAATCCACTTTAAATCGTAGGCAAGTGTCTCATTTGACAGCTGAGCGTCACAGATCCCATTCAGACTTCTTCTCACCCACACCATTCCCAAACTGTAAAATGGGCAACTCTAGGCACAGTGATGTGGTGTGGTGTAGTAGTAGTCACATTAGACCGGGATTAAAGTGGATTCCGAACCACAACAAACATCCATGGCATCGGCGCGACTCAAATTCGAAACCTGGGGCACCAAGCGTAAGAGCGCTAGTCACTCAGCCATCAGGCCCTCAATAATTTATTTTTCTAATGCAGTTGGCAAACACTTAGACAGTTGTCTCTTGGATGACTTATGGATGACTTGGATGACTGCGCCGACGTTACTAACATAGCACAACGCAGGGGGGTGCGTGTAGTTTGAAGATAAGCTACGGATGCGGAGTAACAATACCCCAGCAATTCTCTGCGATCATGTTAGACAGGGACCTATGGTTTAAAGTGGATTCCGAACCACTACAAGAATCCATACGAACATAGCCTAATCATAACGAACATAGGCTGGACATGAATCCAAATCATGTCCTACTGAGCGCCAGAGCGCTAGCCACTTGCCCACCAAGCCTTCCGACCGCCAATAATAAGTTTAACTATTATAAATACCATAAAAAAATTACCCAACAATGGATGACTAATCATTGGCATTATTGGAAGCCAGTTTTAATATAAGAGTATCTTAACAAAAGATTCCGACATTCTACAAGACATATATCACAAGCTTTACTTTTAAAATATACATTTACCCTGAACCTTTTATCGCATTAATATACCGACGAAATTTTCAATCCCAAATCCTCGTTAACTTCCAAAACTTCCCAAAACATTTTGATGCCTATTAGCCACCCCGATCACAGGTCACGCCTCAACCCCTAAACGAACACGCTGACTCCCCCAATAATCTTCACTGTCAACCGTCACACTTTAGAAGGAAGGGGATTAAATGCCTTAATTCAGTCGGGAAGAAGTGAGCCTGGACGACGTTCAACACTGTATTTCGAGCAATTAGCCAACTCGCTGGTGTCACCACATAGGGATGGGGCGCTACCGTCGCCCTGGCCACCCCCTCTTCTCGAGTCGGGTGAAAAGCCCTTCATTGTAATCCGGCTCTCCAGTCGCGTCTGTTCCGGCATTCGGGAACGGAGTTTGAAAAGGTCCAGGAACTGGATAGCACATGTTCAGCGGCTGAGTTCTCTTTATGTTAGTTCTGTCTTTCCTTTAGGTGTCCTCTATGTTAGCGTTCTTAATTCCTGTGGCCCTATTGCCGGGTGAGTGCAGTTTTTATTAAAACATTTCTTAATTAGAAGAATCGCTGGCTATTAATTTTAAAATTTGATCGATAAGTCATTAGTTTTTAATATGATAAATATGATTATTGCTTTGATTAGTACTTTTAGTTTAACCGATATAAATATTCGTTACGTACGGTGAATTTTTTAAAACGTGTCAAACAATTTTAGGGTTTTATAGTAAGTTGAGTTTCTTAAAAGGTTTAATTAACATTATCGTCGGTGATTAATTTGTAAATTTGATCGATATGTTATTAGTTCTTAATATGATAAATATGAATATAGCTTTGATTATTACTTTTAATTTAATTCATATAAATAATTGTTACATAGGGTGAATTTTTAAAACGTGTCGTAAACAATTTTAGGGTTTTATAGTAAGTTTTATAAGTAAATCTAATTTTTTAAAGGATTTAATTAATTAATATAATCATCGGTGATTAATTTAAAAATTTGATAGATATGTTTATTCGGTGATTATTAATTTTTAATAATATGAATATTGCTTTGATTATTACTCATTATGAATTCGTTACATGAAATATTCGCTACATATAATATTCTAATATAAATTGGAGATTTTTCGGTGAATTTTTAAAATGTGTCATAAACAATTTTATGGCTTTATATTAAATTTACAGTAAGTTGAGTTTCTTAAAGGGATTTAATTAATTAATATAATCGTAGGTGATTAATATTAATATGATCAATATGTTTATTTCTTGGTAATTAATTTTTAATATGATAAATATGAATATTGCTTCGATTATTACTTTTCAATATACACACAGTTAACTTTTAAAACGTATAACAAACAACATCAGTTTTAATATAGCAGTATCCTAACAAAATATTTCGACATTCTATAAGACATATAATACAAGCTTCGCTTTTAAAATACACGCATACCCTAAACCTTATACCGCATTAACACACAGACGAAATTTTCAATCCCAAATCCTCATTAACTTCCAGAACTTCCCCAAAACCCTTTAGTCCCCACATTCCCCTTACCGAAAATCACCATTAGCCGCCCCAATCTCGGGGCACGCCTCAACCTCCTAACGAACATGCTGACTCCCCTCATAATCTTCACTGTCAACCGTCAGACTTTAGAAGTGGGGGGGGTGTTAAATGACTCAATTTAGTCGGGAAGAAGTGAACCTGGACAACGATCAACACTGTTTCGAGCCGTCGTACCCTCTGCCCTTTCTAGAATCGGGAGAAAAGCCCTTCATTGTAATCCGGCTCTTCAGTTGCGTCTGTTCCGGCATATATTTTTCTGATTTCATGGTGAAATTTCTCTACATTGACCCTTCAGTCGAAAATAATGTATATATCATGTTTGCTATACCTTTCGAAGCCTGGTGGTCGAGTGGCTAGCGCTCTGGTGAGCGGTACCATAGGTTTCGTGTCCGAATTCCGGTGGTGGCATGGATGTTTGTAGTGGTTCGGAATCTGTAAACTGGTCCCGGTCTGTTTAGTCTAACGTGTGCACAAGGTGACCGTAGAGCGACAAACCAAACCAAACTTTTCTATTCCTGTCAGTGGAGTACCTATTTTGGCGTTAATATCATTTCGATGTTATTAAATCAAAGATAAATGCTATTTATTCGCTTATTGTTTTTGTAGTCGTATCGCCCATGGAAGGAGGGGCAGCTTCTGCTGTGATGGAGCACCCGTAGGTAGATGTCCGACGTAGCTTTGAGCCACTGAAGGAGAGTAGTGCTTTCCTTGATGACTTTCAGGGTGACTACCCGGCATTTGCGTATCGTAGAGGAGAAAAGCCGAAAAACTCACACCAGGCAGTCGGACGAACGAGGCAAGACGCTGAACATCATATATGCCTTTGAGTCTCAACGTTTTTATGAAATGGTGCCCACAGCAAAGCCGCCAGTGGATTGAACCTCAACCCTAATACTCACTTGCGGCTCACGTTGTCAGAGAAAAGGAGTCGGGAATTGAATCCACAAGTTGAATCTATTTTTCTTTTAATCTGAAACTTCTGGAGTTCTTTTTCTACACATGCAAACATATCTCACATCTAAACATTAAGATATACTGGATTTAAGAAAATTTTTAACCAGTTTATTTACTTTATTGAAGGAAGTAATTTTGATTCCGCCAAACGTAACCAAATGTTAATAAAATAACATTAGGTAAAATTCATTTTTTTATTCCGCTAATAATAACTTTATTATAAATAACAAAAATTATATACCAATGGATGACTATTCGATGCCTTTATTTGAAGTGAGTTGTAATATAACAATAATCAAACAAAAGAATCCGACATTCTATAAGATATATAATACAAGCTTCACTTTTAAAATATACGCATACCCTAAACCTTTTATCGCATTAACATACGGACGTAATCTTCATTCACAAATCCTCATTAACTTCGGAAACTTCCCCGAACCCTTCGATCCCCATATTCCCCTTACCGAAAATCACCACCAGCCGCCCCGATCCGAGGTCAAGCCTCGCCTCCCAAACGAACACGCCGAATCCCCTAATAATCTTCACTATCAACCGTCACACTTTAGAAAAGGGGATTAAATGCTTTCATTGAGTCGGGAAAAAGTGAACCCGGACGACGATCCACGCTGCTTCGAGCAATTAGCCAACTCGCCGGTGGAACAACTTACTCATGGGGCGCTACCGTCTTAGACCCCCTCTGGCCACCCCCTCCCCTTCTCGAGTTGGGTGAAAAGCTCTTCAGTCGTGTGTTCCGGCCTATATTTTTCAGATTTCAAGGCAAATTTCTCTACATTGTTACTTCAGTCGAAAGTAATGTATAGATCGTGTTAGCATTATTCTATACCTTTCGGGGCCTGGTGGCCGAGGACTCGGTAGCACAGTTTTCGATTTCGAGTCCCGGCGGTGCCATGGATATTTGTAGTGGTTTGGAATCCACTTTAAATCGTTCGTCCCGGACTCATAGGACCGTAGATCGTCACAGTGCCCATTCAGACTTCTTCTCATCCACATCATTCTCAAACTGTAAAGGAGTAACTCGGCTCTTGTCTTAATGATATGGTATGGTGTATTAGTCCTATTATACCGGGACCAACAGTTTAAAATGAATTCCGAGCCACTACAAACATCCATGGCACCATCAGGACCTGAACCCGAAACATGATCAAGGGAAACTTGAAAACTGGTAACTGAAAAAAATCTGGAAACTAGAAACCTGGCACCAAGAACAGAGCTCTAGTCACTCGGCCATTAGGCTTCCAATAATAACTTTAACTATTAATTCAATAATAACGATTATAACCAAACAATAACTTTAAAATAGCATAGAAAAAAACATTGCATTCATATCAGTTTTAATATAACAGAATCGTAACAAAAGATGCCGCCGTTCTATAAGACTATAATACAAGCTTCGCTTTTAAAATATACGTATACCCTAAGCCTTATATCGCATTAACGTACCGACGAAATTTTCAATCCTAAATCCTCATTACTTTCCAAAACCCTTTGATCCCCACATTTCCCTTACCGAAAATCACCATTAGCCGCCCCGAACTCAAGTCACGCAAACGAAACAAACGCCCCCAAACGAACCTGCTGACTCCCCTAATAATCTTCATTGTCAACCGTCACACTTTGTAAGGGGGGAGGGATTAAATGCCTTCATTGTGTCGGGAAGAAGTGATTCCGGACGACGATCCTCACAGCTTCGAGCAATTAGCCAACTCGCCGGTGTGACCACTTAGGAATGGGGCGCTACCATCGTAGCCCCTCCTCGAATGGGGTGAAAAGCCCTTCATCGTAATCCGGCTCTCCAGTCGCGTCTGTTCCGGGGAAGGGAGTTTGAAAAGGTCCGGGAACTGGATAGCACATGTTCAGCGGTTGAGTTCTCTCTATGGTAGTTCTGTCTTTAATTTATGTGTCCTCTATGTTAGCGTTCATAATTCCTATGGCCCTATTGCCGGGTGAGTTGAGGTTTTATTATATTTAATTAATTAGTATAATCGTTGTTCATTAATTTTAACATTTGATTGATATGGTTATTATTTTTAAATAGGGTGTTTCTTTGGTTATTAATTTTTGAATTTGTTTGACATGATTAATTTTTTGAATTTGATTGACATGATTAATTTTAGAATTTGATTGACATGATTAATTTTTAAAATGATACTTCCTTGGTTTTTAGTTTAAAATATGTTTCGTTGATTATTAGTTTTAAATATGATGTTTCCTTGATTATCAGTTTTAAATATGAGGTTTTCTTGCTGATTAGTTTTAAATACTGATATTTATAAGTTAATTTTAAATACTGATATTTATAAGTTAATTTTAAATACTGATTTATATAAGTTAATTTTAAATGCTGATTTTTACTTGGTTAGTAGTTTTAAATATGAATATTGCTTTGATTATTACTTTCAAGTTTAACTCATGTAAAAATTTATTACATACGGTGAGTTTTTAAAACGTGTAATAAATGATTTTAGGATTTTAGATTAAATTTTATATAAATCGTTTGTGTTAAGGAAAAGTAATATATTCATAAAACTAACATTGTTTAATTAGTTCTAAACTTCTTATTTATTAATTTTTAATTTAAAATAAATTAATGTAATTTTTAGTTAGTTATTAGTTTGATAAATATGATTTATCATTGGATATTAATTTTCACTTTCTCATTCATATTCATAAACGGGAAAATTAATATTCAACTGTAAATCATATTTATCAAACTAATAACTAACGAATATCCGCATCTATCAAATTGGAAATTAATAAATAACAAATTTAGAAATAATCAAATAATGTTGATTTTGTGAATATTCATTTTTTGCATACAGCGAACTTTTTTTCAATTACTATAACAGTATCCTAACAAAAGATTCCGACATTCTATAAGACATATAGCACAAACTTCGCTTTTAAAATATACGCATACCCTAACCCTCATATCAGATTAACATACCGACGAAATTTTCAATCCCAAATCCTCATCAACTTCCAAAACTTTCCCGAACCTTTTGATCCCCATTAGCCACCCCTCCCAGGTCACGCCTCAACCCCCAAACTAACATGCTGACTCCCCAATCTTCACTGAACCGTCACTTGAAGATTAAATGCCCGGGAAGAAGTTACGCCACCCAGAGCAATTAGATCCTGGTGTAACAGGGATCCCCTCGCTTGAATCAGGTGAAAAGCCTCAACCCCCAAAAATCAACATAACATGCTTGACTCCCCCTAACAATCTTCACTGTCAACCGTCACACTTTAGAAAGGGGGAATGCCTTAATTGAGTCGGGAAGAAGTGAACCCGGACGACGATCAACACTGTATTTCGAGCAATTAGCCAACCCCATCACTGAAAATCTGGTGGAACCTGCTGACTCACTTAGGTCATGGGGCGGGAAGAAGTGAACCTGGACGACGATCATCACGAACACTACCCCGCCCTGGCCACCCCCCCTTCTCGAATCGGGTGAAAAGCCCTTCATTGTAATCCGGCTCTCCAGTCGCGTCTGTTCCGGCATTGGGGAAGGGGAGTTTGAAAGGGTCCGTGAACTGGATAGCACATGTTCAGCGGCTGAGTTCTCTCTATGTTAGTTCTGTCTTTAATTTAGGTGTCCTCTATGTTAGCGTTCTTAATTCTTATGGCCCTATTGCCGGGTGAGTTCAGGTTTTATTAAATATTTAATTAATTAATATAATCGGCGATGATTCATTTTAAAATTTGATTATTTATGAGTTTTTAATATGATAATATGAATATTGCTTTGATTTTTACTTTTTTAGTTTAACTCATATAAATATTCGGTATATGCAAATTCTTAAAACGTATCATAAACAATTTTGGGGCTTTATATTAAATTTAAATTTTATAGTAATTTGAGTATGTTAAAGGATTTAATTAATAGAATCGTCGGTGATTAATTTTAAAACTTGATCGATATGTTTACTATGTATATTGGTGTTTCTTGGTTATTAATTTTTATTTTTGATGAATATGAATATTGCTTTGATTATTGCTTTTTAGTTTAACTCATATAAATATTCGGTATATGCAGTGAATTCTTAAAAACGTGTCATAAACAATTTTGGGGCTTTATATTAAATTTAAATTTTATAGTAAGTTGAATATGTTAAAGGATTTAATTAATAGAATCGTCGGTGATTAATTTTAAAAACTTGATCGATATGTTTACTATGTATATTGGTGTTTCTTGGTTATTAATTTTTATTTTGATGAATATGAATATTGCTTTGATTATTGCTTTTAGTTTAACTCATATAAATATTCGGTATATGCAGTGAATTCTTAAAACGTTTAAACAATTTTAGGCTTTATATTAAATTTAAATTTTATATAAGTTGAGTATGTTAAAAGGATTTAATTAATAGAATCGTCGGTGATTAATTTTAAAACTTGATCGATATTTTTATTTTGATGAATATGATTATTTTGATTATTTCTTTTCAGTTTAACTCATAAATATTCGTTACATAAGGTGAATTTTTAAAACGTGTCAAACAGTTTTAGGGTTTTATAAAATTGAGTTTTTTAAAAATTTTAATTAATTAATATTATCGTCGGTGATTAATTTTAAAATTTGATCAATATGTTATTAGTTTTTAATATGATAAATATTGCTTTGATTATTACTTTCCAATATAATGTCCGTATGGAACAATATAAATATTCTTTACATATGGAGGATTTTTAAAATGTGTAATAAACAATTTTAGGGATTTGTATTAAGTTGGGGGTTTTAAGGTTTTATAGTAAGATGGATTTTTAAAGGATTTAATTAATTAATATAATAGTTGGTGATTAATTTTAAAATTTGATTGATATGTTTATTTCTGGTTACTAATTTTTAATATGATGAATAAAGCTTTATTTATTACTTTCCAATTTAACGAATATAAATATGCGTTACATAAGGTGGATTTTTAAAACGTGCCAAACAATTTTAGGGTATTATAGTAAGTTTAAATTTTTAAATTATTTAATTAAGTAATATAATAGTCGGTGATTAATTATAAAATTTGATAGATATGTTTATTCCCTTAGTGTTCATTATTTTATAATATGATGAATATTGCTTTGATTAATACTTCTCAGCTTAACTTAAACATTCCTTGCATATAATATTCGGCGCGATTCATTTTAAAAATTCATTACATGAACTGTTAGTTACATATAATATTTGTTGCATGAAATATACATTACATATAATATTCTAAATATTTGGGTTTTTGCGGTGAATTTTAAAACGTCTAATAAAGAACTTTATGGCTTTATATTAAATTTTATAGTAAGTTAAAGTTTTTAAAGGATTTAATTAATTAATATAATCGTCGGTGATTAATATTAAAAATATGATCGCTATGTTTATTTCTTGGTGATTAATTTTTAATATGACATGTTTAGCGGCTGAGTTCTCTCTATGTTAGTTCTGACTTTCCTACATGTGTCCTCTATGTTTAAAACGTGTCAGCTCTGGGGCCTGAATGGCCGAGTTTTTAAAAGCGCTCTGGCACTCGGCACCACAGGTTTTCGGGTTCGAGTCCCGGCGGTGCCATGGATGTTTGTAGTGGTTCGCTTTGAATTCACTTTAAAAATGTCCGTAGGTCCGGTCCTAATAGGATCGTAGAGTGTTGCGGGGGCATCATTACTCCGCGTCCGTGGCTTATCTTCAAGTTATAGTAAGCCCCCTGGGTAATGCAAAGTGAGTAACGTCTGTGCAGCCCTTGCCTTAAGGCATCCAAGACTAAGCTCTCTAAGTGTTTGCCAGCTGCATTAGAACAAAAAAAAAAATTTAACGAATCTTAATTCCTATAGCCCGGTATTGCCGGTCAGAGTTGAGGTTTTTATTAAAACATTTAATTATTTAGTATAATAGTAGGTGATTAATTTTAAAATTTGATCAATATATTCATTAATTTTTAATATGACAAATATGCATATTGCTTTTAGTTTAACAAATATAATTATTTGTTACATAAGGTGAAATTGTAAAACGTGGGTTATAGGGTTTCATAGTAAGTTAGGGTTTTATGATTTAAAGTAAGTTGAATTTTTAAAAATCGGTGTTTAATTAAATAGTATAACTATCAGCGATTAATTTTACTATTTCATCTATAAACTTATTCCTTGGCTATTGGTTTTTTAACTATTATAAATATGAATATTGCTTTTAGTTTAACTCAAATATTCGTTACATATGATGAATTTTTAAAACGTGTAATAAAGCAATTTATGGCTTTTACAGTAAGTTGAGTTTTAAAAAGTTTAATTAATTAATATAATCGTCGGTGATTAATTTTAAAATAGGATCGATATGGCTATTTCTTGGTTAGTAATTTTTTATTATAAATATGAATATTGCTTTGATTATTACTTTTTAGTTTAACTGATATAAATATTTGTTACATAAGGTTAATTATAATTTTTAAAACGTGTAATAAACTTAATATAAAACCCCTAAAATTGTTTATCACACGTCTTAAAAATTCCCCGTATGTTACGAATCTTTATATCCGTTACATTGAAATGTAAAAATCAAATCAATATTTATATTTATCATATTAAAATTATTCACGGATTATTATTTTAATTAATTAAATCCTTTAAAAACTCAACTTACTATAAAACTTAAACTTAATAAAAACCTAAAATAGTTTAATTTTATGGTAAGTTGAAAAGGATTTAATTAATTAATATAATCACCTGTGATTAATATTAAAATATGTTCGATGTTTTCTTGGTAATTTTTAATATAATAAAAATGAATATTACTGTTTTTATTACTTTTCAGTTTAATTCATATAAATATTCATTGCATACGGCATGAATACGGCATTTATTCGGTGGTTATTAATTTTTAGTATGATAAATATCAATATTAATTTGATTGTTACTTTTTAGCTAAACTAATATAAATATTCGTTACATGCGGTGAATTTTTAAAAAATAAACAATTTTAGGGTTTTATATTAAGGCCTTTATGGTTAATTTTATGGGTTTTTGGGATTTTATAGTAAGTTGGGTTTTTTTAAAGTTTTCTTTTAAATTGAGTTTTAATTAATTCATATAATAGTCGGTGATTGATTATAAAATTTTATTTACATGTTTTTCGGTGGCTATTACTTTTCAATTTAACTGATATAAATATTCATTATTTCTAACCATTTCCATTATTTGAAGTCAGTTTTAATATAAGAGTTTCCTAACTAAAGATTCCGACATTCTGTAAGACTATAGCACAAGCTTCGCTTTTAAAATATACGCATACCCTAAACCTTATACCACATTAACATACCGACGAAATTTTCAATCCCAAATCCTCATTAACTTTGAAACTTCCTCAAAACCCTTTGATCACCATAGCCACCCCGATCCCAGGTCCCGCCTCAACCCCAAACGAACATGCTGACTTCCTAATAATCTTCACTGTCAACCGTCACACTTTAGAAAGGGGGAATTAAATGCCTTAATTTAGTATGTAAGAAGTGAACCCGGACGACGATCAACACTGCTTCGAGCAATTAGCCCACTCGCTGGCGCAACCACTTAGGGATGGGGCACTACCATCGCCCTGACACCCCCCTTCTCGAATCGGGTGAAAAGCCCTTCATTTTAATCCGGGTCTTCAGTCGCGTCTGTTCCGGTAGTGAGGAAGGGAGTTTGAAAAGGTCCGGGAACTGGATAGCACATGTTCAGCGGCTGAGTTCTCTGTATGCTAGTTCTGTCTTGCCTTGATGTGTCCTCTATGTTAGCGTTCTTAATTCCTATGGCCCTATTGCCAGGTGAGTGCAGTGTTTTATTAAAAAGTTTAATTAATTAATATAATAGTCGGTGATTAACTTTAAAATTTGATCCGCATGTTATCAGTCTTTAATATGATAAATATGAATATTGCTTTGATTATTACAAGTCAGATTAACAGATATAAATATTTGTTACGCACGGTGAAATTTTAAAACTTGGTTTATAAGGTTTTATAGTAAGTTGAATTTTTTTAAAAGATTTAATTAATTAGTATAACTACGTGCGATTAATTTTACAATTTAATCTATAAGTTTATTCCTTGGTTATTAGTTTTTAATATGAATATTGCTTTTTAGTTTAACTCAAACATTCGTTACATATGAGGAATTTTTAAAACGGTTAATAAGCAATTTTAGAATTTTATATTAAGTTACCACTGCAAACACAATTAGCACCGTCAGGAGTCGAATCCAAAACTTGTGACACCAAGTGGCAGTCACTCGGCCATCACGCCCCATATAATAATATTATCTTTATGTAATAAAATAAATAGCATTCTTCATCAGTGGCGCAACTGCCCCTTGATGAACCAAGACCGTCAGCCTACTGGCAGATTTCGAAACATGAGATGATTTTTCTTTTTTTATACGAGGTGGGGTTGTCCAACGTTGTCCAAATGCCCTACTTCCAACACTCTACAGGCATAGTAGACCAAGATCTATGCTTTAAAGCGGATTCCGAACCACTATAAACACCCATGTCATCTCCGAGACTCGAACTTTTCTTTTTTAAACGTGGTAAGGTTGTCAGCCCTAGGTTGAACGCTCTACAGACATAGTAGACAAAGATCTACGGTTTAAAGTGTATTCCGAAACACTAAAACATGATTTTTTCCCCTTTTTATAGACGACATTGTTGTCAACCCTACGTCCAACCCTCTACAGACATAGTAGACCAAGACGTACTGTTTAAAGTTTATTCTGTGCCACTACAAACAACCGAGACATCGCTTGGACTGGAACCCGAAACCTGTGACAGCAAGAGCCAAAGCTCTAGTCACCTGGCCATTAGGCCCTAATTATAATTTAACTATTATAAATAGCATAGAAAAATTCCCCATCATTGGTGGGCTAACCATTGCCATTATTTGATGTCTATTTTAATGTAACAGTATCCTAACAAAAGATTCCGATATTCTATAAGACAAGCTTCACTTTTAAAATATACATATATCGCATTAACATACGGACGAAATTTTCAATCCTAAATCCTCATTAACTTCCAAAACTTCCCCAAAACCCTTTATCCCCATACCGAAAATCCCCATTAACCATCCTGAACCCAGGTCACGCCTCGCCCCCAAACGAACATGCTGACTCCTAATAATCTTCACTGTCAACCGTCACACTTTAGGAAGGAGGGGGGGGATTAAACGCCTTAATTGAGTCGGGAAGAAGTGAACCTGGACGACGATCATCACGGTTCAGAGCAATTAGCCAACTCGCTGGTGTAACCACTTAGGGATGGGGCGCTACCGTCGCCCCTGGCCACCCCCTTTCTCGAGTCGGGTGAAAAGCCCTTCATTGTAATCCGGCTCTCAGTCGCATCTGTTCCGGCAATCGGGAAGGGAGTTTGAAAAAGGTCCGGCAGCCGGATAGCACATGTTCCGCGACTGAGTTCTCTCTATGTTAGTTCTGTCTTTCCTTTTGTGTCCTCTATGTTAGCGTTCTTAATTCCTTTGGCCCTATTGCCGGGTGAGTGCAGTTTTTATTAAAATATTTAATTAATTAATATAATAATAATAGTCGTCGGCGATTAATTTTAAAATTTGATCAATATGTTATTTGTTTTTAATATGATGAATATGATAGTGCGTTGTTTATTACTATTTAGTTTAACGGATGTAAATATTTTTTTTACATAAGTTGAATTTTTAAAATATGTAATAAACAATTTTAGGGTTTGATAATAAGTTGAATTTCTTAAAAGACTTAATTAATTTATATAATCTTCTGTGGTTAATTTTAAAATTTGATCGATGTGTTTATTTACTATTGATTGCTTTTAAAATGATAAATATGAATATTGCTTTGTTTATTACCTTTAAATTTAGCTGATATAAATATTTGTTACATACGGTGAATTTTTAAAACGTGTAATAAATGATTTTAGGTTTTATATTAAATTTTGTATATAAATTTTGTGTTAAGGGAAAAATATTTACATATTCATAAAGTCAAGATTGTTTATTTTTAAAGTTTTTTATTAATTTTTGATAGATCGAATATTCCTTAGTTGTTAGTTTGATATGATTTATTGTTAAATTTAATTTTCACATTCATATTAAGGGAAAGGGGAAATTAATTGAAAAGGGAAATTTAATTGTTAAAGGGAAAATTAATATTCAACGATAAAAAATATTTATTAAACTAAATCAAACTAATAACCGACAAATATTCGTATCTATCAAATTGAAAATTAAAAAACAAAAAGTTTAAAAATTATCAAACAATATTGATTTTATGAATATTCGTTTATTACAAATATTTATTTGTTGTAAACAGCGTACTTTTTTTTAATATTTAATAATTTCAGAATTCTAATTATCATTTGAATAAATACAATTATAATTAATTTCAAACTTAACGAGTATAGAATAATACATAATTATATTTATATAAAATTAATATTCAATTTTATTATAGTAATATTCTCTGACAATTAATTTCTGTTTAATAGAATATTCGTTACACACAATGTAATTAACAATTTAAGGATTGAAAATAATTAATAGATAATTATTAAATAATTAAGGACTGATTGTATCCTTACAAAATTTCGTCTGCTTATATATGTATTTCATTGCAATTAATTTCATAATAAAAGAAACAAAAATATAATGTCTTACAAAATGACAGGTGCCGAAATGCTGTGATCAATTTGATTGAAATTTATGTTATATGTATATATGACTTGAATGCAAATTGGGCAAATTAATAGGACAGATTTCTCAATCATTTTTAAGAAAATTGAGTATGAAAGTCTTAAAAGCTTTTTTATATCGTTATAGTACATTACACATATGACCTAGTGGCATAGTGTTTAAAAGTGCAAGTTTACACTCGCCGAAGAGAGGGGGTAGGGGGTCTCGCACTTTTTTTTACTTTTTAATGCAAAAATAATTAATAAATATTTTGTAATAGAAATATTGAGTAGCTCTCTGGCTACATGGTTCGGTGCTACGGGTTTCGGGTTCGAATGCCAGCGGTGTCATGAATGTTTGTAGTTGTTCAAAATCCACGGCTGACAACTATTCCCCAAAAAAGAAAACATTGAAACTTCTGAATCGAAATTTTTGATAGGAAGACGGCCTATATACGGGAAACTCCCCCATGGCCCACCATGGGGATGTTGAGCAATGAAAAAAAAAAAGAAAATCTGACTGTTTTATTCCGACTGCTATAATATTTCTCCAGAAACATTTGCATATAACTAAATTAGCAATGATAAAAATCTTTCACAGGAAAATTTATAAATGGGAGACATGTAAATATACGTTTCCAGTAAAGATGCATATTAATTTACGTAATGTTGTTTACTTATATTAAGTATCATTGTTTGCTTATATTAAGTATCAGTTAAGCAAGAAGTTAGAAAGAATCTCCGCAGAATTTAGAATTTGTGCCTGTCAGATAGATAACCAATTAACACCACACTATTCTAAGAGGATGTATTTCAGGGATTTAGTTTGTTGCTCATTTTTGTCTTTTTTTTTTTTTTTTTCTTTTGCTCATTTCATTTCATTTTTTTTTCCAAACTTTGGGCTAATTAGACCGGGACCTACTATTTTAAGTGTATTCCGGAACCACTAACAAGCATCCATGCCCTGCCGTTTTCGAACCTGAAGCCTGTAGAACAAGGGCAAAAGCGATGGCCAATTGGCCATCTGGTTGCCGTATTTCAGAGAAATGATTTAAGGTATGAAACATTTAAAATTTTAAAAATCTAATTTATCGCAAATTATTCAGAGGTGGTTCGTACTACATTGGTCAGTTAACATCCTATCATGATTTAACGGTAGCTTCATTTTCATTCAAATCGGTGACAAACAAATCGAGGTGTTTCCTTGCTACATTTGGAAAGCTTTATTTGCGCAACACGATTATTATTTCAATTAGCTGATGAATTTCGTTTAGTAATTTATAAGTGGAAGAATTACTGACATCTTTCAATGGATGATTTAATCAGCATTTCATAAATATTAAATAAATTGAAATAAATATCTATATTAATAGCTATAAAATATTAATAACATATATAGTATATTTGAATAATTATAAAATGTCATAACATTAATGTATATTAAATGTCATATAATATAAATGTATATTAAATGTCATATAAAAAGAAATATGAAAAACAAAGTTTAGAGGTTTGCAGCTGATGCTGACATGATGATATCCTTACTTATATTACACTTATTAATTATATATACTACAAACTTGAAAAACTTGAAAATATCTTTTTAGCTTCAAAAATATATTTAATAATTTAATCTAATTATATCTGGAATCAGAATTTTAAAAGCTGTACAGTCTATACAAAGAGTCTTGCCTGTATTTTCTATTTATTTTGTGTAGTCTATAGTATAGATTTCTAAAATAGATAAGTGAAATAGTCTAACGTAATTTTTCAATACTTTAAAAACTTTTGTCATACGTACTACTGTGCCCAAAAAGTAAGACCCATTATATTTTTTTCAAAAACTCTTTCATATTCTTCCAGAATTTATTTCATCGTCTTCAAAGTAATCCCCTCCGGACGCA
>BPLR01019228.1:0-144347 GCA_021605095.1 Caerostris extrusa | reverse complement strand
GGTGAGATGATTCGCTACGGAAAAAATTTCTTAAATTTATATAAAAAGAATGGCATCATCTACTAAGATAATAAGAATATCAAGGAATAAAAATTCGTTTTACCGCAATGACGACGTATAACACACATTAAGAAACAGGATCGGGTAATTTACCCGAGTTGAATCTGAATTAAATCCACATGTAGAGATGGATTCAACATTTTTATGTTTCATTTCCTTTCTTCAGAATTAAACAATTCGAAAGTTTAGCATTTTTTTTAACACGGATAATGTTTCTTCATATCGGATATATGGACATGATTCAACAGCGGCTAGACGTCATATATAAACCACCTCATAATTTTTCTTTCTACAAAGTAGATAAAGAATAACTTTTGGGGGATTCTTTGTGGCATAGTATTTTAGAATCATATAGAGAGGTGACCTTAACAAAATAATTTTTTTTTTGTTGAAAATACTAATAAGGAATTTAAATTTATTCCTTATGTTAATAAAATAATGAGATTTGTCAACTTCATTATAAAGTGAAATCATTCAAATAAATTGTGAGAACTATCATTAAATAAATGAAAAAAAATAGAAAAAAAATTATTTATAAAGTAAAAATATCACTATTAATAATTAATCTCAATTTATTTAATAGTCCAATAAACAATTTCAATATAATGAAGCATTTAAAGTAATACGTTAGTATAAAATCTTATTTCTTATGGTAAGTATTAATGAATTTAGAATAATTATCTGATACCTCTTTACTTTTCACACATTAGTCTTTTAGAGATTAAAACATACTATTTTATTATCATGATATTTTAATTTAATATAGAATAAATTAAGAACACATAAAAAAATGTATTTTTAATTTTAAAATTAAAAAAAATATTGGGTATATAGGTACGGGCGGGTGTAGGTACAGGTGTAGTACGTGTGTAGTGTGTGGTAGAGAGCGGGCTCCATGTTGGGCACTAGATTGTAAATGGGTGTGCTTGGGTTGAGATAGTTGAAGCACAAGTATGAGGAACTCCACAGTTTTATTTACACATGCACAAAACACCACAATACAATTATACACGTAATATTTAATACATACATACAATTATACACGTAATACAATACAATATACACGTAATACAATTATGCATACAATTATACACGTAATATTTAAGACATAATAAAACACTGACAATTACAGCTTCGTGAAGGACTCCACTTCTGAGCCAGGAGCAAATGGTTGCGCAAAAGAGGCGCAGGGTTGCACTAAAATATACTTGCTCTTGAATGAGAGGCTGAGAGGCTGAAATGACCATTTCTATTGAGCGCCACGGGGACTCTCTTCCCGGTGTATCGGAGGAAGCGTGGTTTACAATTTAAAAAAATTAAATAAGTAAATCAATTAAACAAAACAACTATTAAAATTTATTAAAAAATTTTCTTATAAGATTAGTTTTTTTTGTCTATTGATTAAATTTAATATCATTTGAATATTCGTAATTTTTAATTGTAACGGTGTGAGAAAAATAATATTATTAAAAAACTCTTATTTATATAAATATTTGCACCTCAATTAAATTAATTTTTTTTAGATGAGCATTTCAAAATATTTCAGCATTATTAGAAGAGAGATTATTTAAAATTTTTGAAAAATAGAAAAAAATAAAATCAGCTTTAAATAAAACAAACTTATTAATTTTTAACACATAACTATCAGTTAAAGTATCCAAATTATTTTAATATATTAGATTTATTATATGTAAGTTACTCCAGAAAGAAAATATCATAAACAGATTTTTTATGCTCATTCATTTTTTTTATCTCTGAATGTGTATTTCCTATCAAAACAAATACAAACGAACAATTTATTTATTTAACTAACATTGTTAATTTTTAAATAAAACAAATTTTGAATTTTGATTAAGTACTAACTATTAATAAAGTACTTCTACCCAAAATTAAAATAATAAAAATCTGCAGTCATTAATGATAAGCATAATTGTTTCCCTCCTTTTTTATCACTTTATAAAGACTTACCGTCATTTAATGAGTTGCCTGAAATCTAAACTTAATTAATTTTAAATCGTGATTAGAACGTTGTAAGCAGAACAAGCTATTACTTCTAAAAACTAAAATATATTCTACCACCCACATATTTAGCGATAGTGCAGTGGCTGACACATAGCTGAAGTAAAAAGACATCCTTCGAAAAGCGGCTCCCAGCTAATTATCGCGATAGATTACTGGACACGGCAACACGATAATGATCGTTTATTACTTTCTTGAGTTCTTGAAAGGTAGCTTTAAAGGTGTTAATTAAGCTATACATCCCTCTTAATTTGGAAGCAGAAGTGAGGTTAATTTCTACTTGCAAAGGCGTGTGTTTGAGAAGCAACTGCTGAGAATGTTCCGAAGGTTATTTACAGACCATTTAGTTTGGCCCGGTTAGATTTTAGGTTGAAAAAAAATATTTAACAGCATCTGTTTCGTTTTTTAATAATTTTTGAAGTGAAAAAAAAAAGTTCGTTAATTTTCTGCCATTTAGGTAATTTTAAAAAAATAAAATTTTAAAAATATGTAAAATATGTAAATAAAACATATTAAGAGTTTATATAAACATAATAATTTAAAATAGCTTTAACCGAGTTTATTATTTTTCTTTCTTTCGACTTGATAGACAGCAACATGCAGAGAAAGTCTCAAATTAATTTTTTTAGATGAGAGCATTTCAAAATATATCAGCATTATTTTAGAAATGAGATTTATTTAACGTTTTTTGAAAAATAGAAAATATAAATCCACCTAAAATAAAACAAATTTATTGATTTTTAACATAGCTATAAATTGAGGTATCCAAGTTATTTAAATATTTTTAAGTTATTAATATATAAGTTAACTTAGAAAAGAAAATATCATAAATAAGAATTTTTTCATGCTTATTCAGTTTCTTATTCTCTCTGGATTACTATTTCCTACCAAAGGAAATGCAAACGAACAATTTATTTAATTGTTATTATATATTAACTAACATTGTTATTTTTTTATTTATTAACTAACATTGTTAACCAACTAACGAACATTGTTACTTTATAAATAAAAATCATTAACTAACATATATATTTATTAACTAACATTGTTACTTTTTAAATAAAACAATTTTGTATTCTGATTAAGTACTAAAATTATTAAGTACTTCTACACAAAATTAAAAAAATTGCAGTCACTAATGATAAGTATAATTAATTTCCTCCTTTTTATCACGTTATAATGACACCCGTCATTTAATGAGTTGCCTGAAATCTAAACTTAATTAATTTTAAATCGTGATTAGAGCGTTGTAAGCAGAACAAAAGCTATTACTTCTAAGAACTTAAATATATTCTACCACCCCACATATTTGCGATAGCGCAGTGGCTAGGCACATAGCTGAAGTAAAAGACGTCCTTCAAAGCGGCTCCCCAGCTATTAATTATCGCGATAGATTACTGGACACGGCAACACGATAATGATCGTTTATTACTTTCTTGAGTTCTTGAAAGGTAGCTTTAAAGTGTTAATTAAGCTATACATCCCTCTTAATTTGGAAGCAGAAGTGAGGTTAATTTCTACTTGCAAAGGGCGTGTGTTGAGAAGCAACTGCTGAGAAATGTTCCGGAAGGTTATTTACAGACGATTTAGTTTGGCAAGGTTAGGTTTAGGGCTAAAAAAAAAAAAAACTATTTAACAGCATCTGTTTCGTTTTTTAATAATTTTTGAAGTGAAAAAAAAAGGTTCGTTAATTTTCTGCCTTTAGGTAGTTTTAAAAATTAAACTTCAAATTATGTGATAATATGTAAATAAAACATATTAAGAATTTATATAAACGTAATAACTTAAAATAGCTTAAACCTAGTTTATTATTTTTTTCCACTTGATAGACAGCAACATGCAGAGAAGTCTCAAATTACCTTTTAGATGAGAGCATTTCAAAATATATCAGCATTATTTTAGAAATGAAGATTTATTTAACGTTTTTGAAAAATAGAAAAATATAAATCCACCTTAAATAAAATCAACTTATTGATTTTTTTTTTTTACACATAGCTATAAATTGAGGTATCCAAGTTATTTAAATATTTTTAAGTTATTAATATATAAGTTAACTTAGGAAAGAAAATATCATAAATAAGAATTTTTTCATGCTTATTCAGTTTCTTATTCTCTATGGATTAATATTTCCTACCAAAGGAAATGCAAACGAACTATTTATTTAATTGTTATTATATATTAACTAACATTGTTATTTTTTATTAACTAACATTGTTAACTAACTAACTAACATTGTTACTCTATAAATAAAATTATTAACTAACATTGTTACTTTTTAAATAAAAACAATTTTGTATTCTGATTAAGTACTAAGTATTATTAAGTACTTCTATACAAAATTAAAAAAATCTGCAGTCACTAATGATAAGTATAATTGATTTCCCTCCTTTTTATCACGTTATAATGACACCGTCATTTAATGAGTTGCCTGAAATCTAAACTTAATTAATTTTTAAATCGTGATTAGAACATTGTAAGCAGAACGAGCTATTACTTCTAAGAACCAAAATATATTCTACCACCCTACATATTTAGCGATAGCGCAGTGGCTAGACGCATAGCTGAAGTAAAAAAGACATCCTTCGAAAAGCGGCTTCCAGCTATTAATTATCGTAATAGATTACTGGACACGGCAACACGATAATGATCGTTTATTACTTTCTTGAGTTCTTGAAAAGCTTTAAAGTGTTAATTAAGCTATACATCCCTCTTAATTTGGAAGCAGAAGTGAGGTTAATTTCTACTTGCAGAGGGGCGTGTGTTTGAGAGTATACACTGCTGAGAAATGTTCGAAGGTTATTTACAGACGATTTAGTTTGGCAAGGTTAGGTTTAGGGCTGAAAAAAAAAAACAACTTTTTAACAACATCTGTTTCGTCTTTTAATTACTTTTGAAGGTGAAAAAAAAAAGGTTAGTTAATTTTTTGCTTTTAGGTACGTATAAAAATTTTTTTAAATATGTAAATAAAACATATTAAGAGTTTATATAAACATTTTTTTCTTTCTAATGCAGCTGGCGAACACTTAGTCTTAGATGCCTTAAGGCAAGCGCGGCGCAGACGCTACTCACTTTGCATTACCCAGGGAGCGCGTGCAACTTGAAGATAAGCCACGGACGCGGGTAACAATGCCCCCGCAACGCTCTACGATCCTATTAGACCGGGACCTACGGTTTAAAGTGGATTCGAACCACTACAAACATTCATGGCACCGCCGGACTCGAACCCGAAACCTGTGGTACCGAGAGCCAGAGCGCTAGCCACTCGACCATTCAGGCCCAGTTTATATAAACATAATAATTTAAAATAACTTAAAACTAGTTTATTATTTTTTTTTTATTCGACTTGATAGACAGCAACATGTAGACCAAGTCCAAGAATTCATGTTGTCTCATGGTAGGAGAAAAAAGCAGGGCAGCTTTTATTGCGATGGATCACCCTAGATAGACGTCTGATTTCGTTCCATGACACTGAAGAAAGAGATAGTGCCTTCCGAGAGAACTTATAGGGGGAACTACCTCGCATTTGCGTATCGTATAGGAGAAAACTCGGAAAATTTCCACTGCGTACTCCGACTAATGAGGGGCCTGAATGGCCGAGTGTCTAGCCATAAGTCATTTAATGAAAGAGTTCTCAAAGTCCTTACCGGGACTTTAAACCGTAGGTCCCGGTTTCATATGACTGTAGAGCGTAACAGAGTCCAATTAGACTTCTCATCCACATCATTCCCAAACTGTAAAGGCACAACTCAGCTCTAGGCACAGGGGATATGTAGTGGTGTAGTAGTAGTAGTTCGACTAACGAGGCAAAATTCTGAACAACTTAAACGCCATCGAGCCTCCTCGTTTTATGAAACAATATCTCAACAAAGCCACCACCGGATTGAATCTCCGCCCTATTGCTCCCCATCGGCAAGCGTTACCATGAGTAGGGAAAATTAGTTTAGAAATAATAAGTTACAATGGCTATGCAAAGTTTTTCAAATCGGTAAAAATTTAATGGAAGATAGTAACAATAAAAGCAACTTTTTCTAAATATTCTAAAGTTTATCTTCAGATAAGATTTAAAAAAAAAAAAAGTCTTTAGCATCATCTGTTTATTTTTTTTTGAATCTGACCGTTAAAAAGAAAATGTAGTATTTTTCTGCTTCGACTAGAAATTTAGAAATAACAAAAATCTTGATCAATCAGCCATATAACTTCAAAACTATACCATTTAAGTATCAATTTTTTTGACTAAATTTATTATTTTTTATTTGGTGTGTAGTCGAACATTTCCAAAAAAAAATAAAAAAATCTGATGCTTTTTATTTTTAATCATACAAAAGCCTTATTTTGAGCCTGTTGCCATCTGGTGCCATGATCGATTAGTCTATAGAATTTTAGAAATTTTCTTGATATAAATTTTGCTTGAAGTTCATACGATTGTGTTATTTTTAATATATTTTGTTAGTTTATATATTCTATAATGTATTTATTTATGTTTTAATTCTAAATTTTTTTATTATTTGTAAATAATTAGTGAAGATTAATTTTTCCTTTACAGTTTGCCAAACTATAAGTTGTACATTTTTTTGATATTTTTCTTAATAAATTTTACTACAATAAAAAATCGTTTTAGTTTATGTAGCTGGTTAATGGCAGATCATATCTTTGAGTATACAGGTAGATTATAATTAAAGTCCCACTTCCAAAATGCTGTAAAAAAAGAACCACTCGACACAATGAGTTTAAATTTGTACTGAAGATACTTGAAGAAAAGGGAAACGGTACGGCATCAAAAAGAAGTCCCAAAGTGTATTAATAGATGACGCTGTAAGCTGCATGAAGAAAGTGAATTCGGTTGTCAGCGATATTTAGAATCGAAATTACAGCATATTTGGCATGAGTTGCACATTAAACCAGTTGTAGTGTTCAATGTGCTTGATTTTTTCGGTTTTTTGACGGAAAAATGACTTCCAAGTCATTCAGCAGTTTTGGCACTGTTAGTGGAAAGCCCATTCACCACGGCAAGATCATACCCAATTAGATGGGAAATATCGGTGGAACTTTTTTTTTGATGTCGTATCGTTTCCCTCTTTTTTCAAGTATCTTCAGTTCAAACTTGAACTCATTGTGACGAAGGGTTCTTTTTTACAGCCTTTTGAAAGTAGAACTTTAATTAAAATCATTAATTGTAATCACCTTAAAATCATTAATTATAATCACCCTTATAATGCAATGCGGATAAAACTTTTAATAAATAAATACAAATAAATATTGTGATATTTAAAATAAGGCTAAGTATTTTTCAACAATTAAATCACAGAAATGAATTATAAAAAGGACTTATTTTCATTTGTATTTATTTATTTATTATTTTTTTGTTCTCTAATACTTGAAAGTTATTTTCAGACTGTTAAGTATGGAAAATGTAAATTTTATTGTAAAAACTTTTTTTTACACATCTGCTTATTTTTTTTTAATTACTTTGGCGGTAAGAAAAAAAAAAAAATGTGCTAATTTGTGTACCCCATTTAATAACTTTAAATAAAAAGTGAACAACTGCATAGTAAAATGTAAAAACAATTTTTAAAGGCTTAAAACAAATTTATACCTCCAAAACTATAATCATTTCAAGTTGAGGAGTTTTTAACTAATAAATGGGAGAAATAAAGTACAAGCGTTCAAAAAAAGGCAAAGTCATTAATTTTAAATAACTGTTATTAAGATTTTCATTATGGCCCAGCGCTTCTTGATTTCTGTGAATATTACAATGGATTTTTACTTAAATTGTTTTGTTGAGAAAAAAATTCAAAGATTGTGATTATTAATATTTCTGGTAACAAATATTTTTCCATCTTCTATATAAAAAGATTTACAAAAAAAAAGCTTATGCATCAAATATTTAAATTACGTAAAATAAGGAATTTAGCACTTTCTTTCAAATTTTTGATTTCTCACAATAAAAAATATATAAGGAATTTAAATAATTAAAAACGTTTGCTTGCGTAATAATGTACAAATGAATAAATTGAAATTGTATTTTTTTAAAAACATTTATTCAATCATTCGTTTAGTTTAATAATACTGAAAAAGCATTTAAAGGTATTTTTATTCTTTAATCATCATTGTCTGAGATATCAAATATAAAATGATAAAAAATTCGACAATATAATTTGAATTTAAAAAAAAAAGCGAAAAAAACCTTTTATTTTTTGAAAGGAAAATATACTTGTATTAGATATGCTCGCATTTTTAACTGCAATTTTTTTTAAATTTAATATGCAAAATTACAATTCCTTTAAAATATTTAAGAGAAAATGAATTTTCTTCCAATGAAAATAATTTATTATTTAAAAATTATATTGAAATTAAAATATAAATATGTTATAAATTAATTAAAAATTACACTATAATTAACATTGTTACTTTTTTCAAATGAAATACTCTTTTTTAATTAATATAATTTAATAATTTTTAATTAATTAATTTACTTCATAAAATTTATTAATTAAAAATATATTATAATTAAAATTATTTATTATTTTCATTATAAAATAATTAAAATTAAATTATAACTAAAATTGTTACTTTTTCAAATTGAATACAGATTTTTAAGTACTGTGATTTAAGCTACAAAATTTAATTATTATCATAAATAGTAAAAAATAAAATTAATTTAATCAATTTCGTTAATTACAGTAATAACAGATTCGGCTCTCGACATTTACATTAAAATAAAGGGGAAAGATATTACATAGGGTGTATGAATTTTCATTTTATATTTACATATATTTTTAGTTCGATTTTAAATTTTATATATAAATATATTTTTCTTTTTTCGATGACGATATCATAAAATCTAAAACAAATACTCCATTACTATACCTTCCTTAAAAATGTAGGCAAATGTATTTAATAATTGAATTTCATTACTTTTGAACTATTTAAATATTATTTTAAGCAAATATTATAAGAGAGAAACTTTGCACTCGGCAATAAACATTATCTGTGGAATAAATTATTTGAAAAGATAATTTGTGTGGTCAAAGTAACTGAAATCATTTCAATTCTTCTCCATTATCTCTGTCCCCATAAAATAAGTTCTTTTAAAGTCAGAGATGCAACTTAGTATTTACTTCTAATTATAAAACTTTAATTTTGAAATAAATTTATTATAATCTTTTAAGAAATGGGATCCTTTTTATGGGGAGGAAATTCACCAAATGTAGGGGGATTTAATTAATATTTAGTATTCATTATTTCAGCTAGGCATAGTAATAAATTTAATGGTAAAATTGCGCTAATTGAATTACTCTGAATATCTTTTGTAGAAGAAGCAAATGTTGTTTATTAAATACACTTTATCGTATATCGTATAAGATGAACTGCAAAAATTTTAATTGAGCATTATTATTAGAAATAATTAACATCAGTTTTTAAAGATACTTTTATATACAAAGTATAAATTATGTATTTTACATTTATGAAACTTTATCTAAAGTTGAAAAAATTATATTAGTGCAGATAGCTTAAATACTTTTAAAGTGCAATTTTCTAATTAAGATTTAATAAAATTATTTTTAATTATATTTTTAAAATTTTTAATAAAATTTTTTTATTAGTATCTAGAATATCTTGCAAAAGGTCTTATTTAATTTACATGTTTAATTTCCATATTTAGGAGTTAATTTAGTATTTAGTAAAGTAATAACTCCCTTCCTATTGATTATTTAAGGCAGTCTAGAGTTGAACTTCCGAAAAGAGAGTTCAGTTCAAACAAGTAATATAAATTTTTTTTTTTTTAAAGTCCATTCCTACTTTTTTTCACTCTATTGCAGATAGTTCTTTATAAATAAAGTTGAAATTTTCCTCTTACATCTGGCGCCATCTATACATGTAACTTAAATCTAAAAAAAAACTAAAATTAATTAATTAAATTTAATGAATGAATTAATATTTGAAAAACTGTATTAACATCAAAATATCATCCACTACAAGTTCAACAAACTGTATTTGAACTAGAGTGGATGAATAAAAAGTGTTTTATGAACGATTGAAAATTTGAACAAGATATATATAGGGAGAGTGTGAACTATTAGAAGAAATTGAAAAAAGTATGGATTAATATGCAAACCGGAAAGTTCCTATATTTTGTATTAAAAGGAAGAAATATAGAGCAGTAATGCAAATGCCATCTCTAGGGGGTGTTTGGTCCTAATTACTTTAGAAAAAGTTCGAACTTTTTGAAGCAATAACAAGAAGTTCCATCTTTTAGACTAAGATATCAACTCTTTTTTCCATGAGGAGTCAAAATAACTCATGTGGAAACAATATCATCATGTGCACACTAATTAATATGACATCAGCACCATACTAATTAAAGAGCTTCGTAATTATGAAACTCTTTAATTTTTGAATATTAATTTTTCTTTTTTTTTTTTTTTTTTATGCAACTAACACAAAAGTGAGAAATTTTCAACGAAAATATGTAAAGAAATTTATCCTATTACAATTTTTTTTTAATACTAAATAACACTTTTGATTTCACAGTAATTTTTCTGAAAAATTTTTCTAAACAAGATCTTACAAATAGCTTATGTTTAATCATATTAATTAACCTATCTTTCATCATGTGGATTTTTTTAAATATTGATTTTGTTTGAACAGGAACGACAGAAAGATGAATGTTACTGTGTTAACAGGTGTGACGTGGCAAAAGGCATTGGAGCTCAGCGGATGTATTGTAAGACAAGCAGCACAACAGAGTACTCAACCGGAATATGAAGTCTATTACAATGTCAGAGGTATTAGACTAAGTTTATTAACTTCAGAATTTATCAGTAAGACAAAGAATCGTATTCGAGAAATATTTAATAATAATAATTAAATAAATTGTATTAGATTTACCTTTTAAATAAAATCTTATTCGATATAATAAAAACGAAAGACAAATTGATGGTAAAAAGGAAATCAATCCAGTTTTATATTTATATTTATATATTTATACCAGCTCAAAATTAAAAATACTCTAATCAAATATAAACATGACTTTGTAATGTTTAAAATTACAAAGTTTAAAAAAGTAAAATTGTAAATAGACATTTTTACAAAACATTTCAAGGCAAACACCAAAAGAAATTGCAGTAGCCTTATGAAAAATAATATTATACAATTTACACAAAATAAAATAAAATGTACAATTCATATAGATAAGATATAAAATATGAACAAAGATTATGAATGATTATGAGTTTCGATAAAAATACATTTACATACTCGAATACATTTGTAATTCAGTAATTTTGTGTAGGGAAAAGTTAATTAGGTATTAATTTTTTCGATTTGGAAGAAACTCTCGAGGTTTTTTTATATTAAACATGAATTTGATTAATTTCTTTCCAAAATATTGTTAACCCTTTAAAATTATTTTATTCCAAAGGAAATATTTCTCTCTCTTTTTTAATTTAAGGGGAAATTTCATTGCAGTTTTCATTTTCATTATTTTTCACCATCAAAATACACATTTGCCAAAAAAAGTATTTAAAAATAAATTTGAATGCTAGAAACATTTTTAAACAAATCGCATTTAAATCGAGCAAAAATTACGGTTACAATAAAAAAAATATCAAAAAGAGACCATTTAATACTCCTTTTAATCATTCAATGTGATTTTTCACATTTTCCGCAAGAATATTTAAAAAATTAAGACTATAGAGTTATAAAAATTTGCAAGAATTTTCTAATTTTTTTTATTGTGCCAACTTCAGTTTTGTTAATAGGGCAAATACATTTTAATATATAGCATGATAAATATTACAAATTTTAACTGTTTCCACTTTTTAGGCGTCTTTTATTTTTAAAAAATATTAAATCTATATCTTTAAAATTTGAGGTTATCAATATAAAAATTTAAAAATAAATAAATAATAAAAATTAAAATAAATTAAATTAATAAAATAATAAAATTTTTAAAATAAAAAGTTATATGTGTTCGATATAAAAATTTAAATTAAATATATTTTTAAAAAAAGTTATCTTGTGGGAAACAAAGAGTAATTTTATTGATTTTGTACCAATTTTATGTCATTTAAAAATAAAATATATATATATTAACTGAATTACAAAAGTAAAAACCAATTTCTTACGGATTAAACTTTATGATAAAACATACCTAAAATTTCACTCAAAAGGAATAAAATTTTATAATTTATGATGGGTTATAAAAAGGATCAATTTTCGATTCACAGCGTGTTATGGCCTCTTTATTAATGCTTACATTTTTTGGACTATTTTAATGTATTAATAAAAAATTAACTGCACTGAAAATGGCAAACAAAATCCTTCACGACGTGGTTGTTCACTATTTTTATCAATGTGTGCTAACGCGCATTAAAAAATGAAATAATTTTAATTTTACGCTAATGATATATAATTTTTAGAAGCTTATATTTCTTGTCTTAAGTTATAAAATATAAAATATATCACCCTGCAATATCATTAATACTGTTCACATAAGTTTAATGGCAACAGAAAAATTCTAGTTTTTAACAAAGTAAATAATATTATGAATGTTCTGATAAATTTATTTCTTAAATTTCATATAATATTTAAATATATTTGATTTTATTTCTTATACATATTATTATGAATTAATATTTTATATTTTGATTTATTATTTTTATTTTAATTAATTTATTTTTATATTTATTTATTTAATTAATACTTATTGTTATTAGCATTTTGTTATTATATAATTTATTATTTAATTAATATTTTAGAGCAAGAAACTCTCATGCGCGCATTAGGAGAACTGACACTAGCTCTAAAAGAATTGCGTTCCAATATGGACTTGCAGGTAAGTAATTGAATTGATTTTAAAGTACATTTATTTTTTATTTATTAATTTATTTTTTGTCAGTACAACGTGATAAAAGAACAGTATAAATAAATTTGGAACAATTATTAAAATATTGTTTTTAAATATTTAATATAAATTCTTTATATTTAGATCAAATGATTTGAAACAAGCAATATAAGAAAAAAAAAAAAAAATTGGTCAATTCCTGCTTTTTTTTTCAGTCTATTGCAGAAAGTCCTTTATAAATAATTTTCATTCATTTTTTAAGTTTATCTGGCGCCATCTATTGGTAGATACATGCAACTTAAATGTAAAAAAAAAAAAAACTAAAATTAATGAATTAAATTTAATTAATGGATTAATATTTGAAAAACTATATTAACATCCAGTGTCCTCCACTACAAGTTTAAAAAAATGTATTTGAACTTGAGTGGATGAATAAAAAGTATTTTATAAACGATTGAAAATTTGGACAAGATATATATAGGGAGAGTGTGAGCTAATAGAAAGAATTGAAAAAGACTATTTAAGTAAATAAAGTTATAAAAAAATATTTTCAATTGATATAAACGTTATGAATATTCATACAGAATTAATAGAGAAAGTGGTGTGTTTTTAAATAAACGTGCTATCAATTCAGTGTTTTGACTTAACTTAATATACCCCTCACACACAAAAAAGGAAAAGAAAAGAAAACCCTCATTGGACAAATATTCATGATTATCTTGAAAATTGTTCACAATTTTTTTTTTTAAATTATTATTTTTATTTTGTATACATAAAAGAACAGAGGAGGGTAGAAAATCACGAAGCCAATGGTCATTGAAAAATATAAATATATAGCTTAACATTTGATAAAACCTTTGCTTTCTCATAAAAAAAATCTTTATTTGCAGTGGAGAAGGGCGTAATTGCTTTTTAACATCACTACTGAGCATAGTTTAAATCAATTATTTCAAATACGATTCGAAGCAGTTGTTAAAATTTAAAAATATGCAATAAATAATGAGGACCATCACGGACTGATAAGCCCCATGATGAGGAACTATGAGATGTTCAAAATTAAATCAGCTAGGCCGTAAAGGAAAATTTTTGTACTGAGGAGGAGACAATAAATCTATATATAATTTTATAGACCGAATAGACCGAAAAAGTTCGAAACTGATTACTCGAAGTGATTGATTTTGAGTCCATCCTGAATGTTCGAAAAGGAGGGGAAGAAGATCAGAACCTTCAAATGCCAACTCTAAAGGAGTTTGTTCAAAATTGCTGTGTCGAAAAGTAGATACACTGCATGAAATATTTGCGCCATGAGTAATGCTGAAATTGCTGCATATCTGCTGATGAATTATCAGTTTATATCTAGAATAAAAGCCTTTTTTTTTAAATAACAACAAAAATAAATCTTTTTCAATGGCGTGAGAATCCCGTAGTAGGTCAAGGCCTTCTGGGAGATTCCAAAACATAAGCTGTTGTTTTTCCTTTTAAGGGCACAATTGTCAGTCCTGTGCCCTACAGTTATATACTCGATTGGGACCTATGGTTTAATGTGGATTCCGAAACACTACAAACATCCATTACACCACCAAAACTTGTGGTACCGATTACCAGACTGCTAGTAATTCGGCCCTCATGCCCAACAATAATAAATATTGAATGGGAATGTTTTCCAAAACGTATCAGTAATATTATCTAATTAATGCTAAACGTAAATTAAAAACGTTTCAGAAGAGAATAATTCTGAGTATTTATTTAGAAATGATACAAAAATTAATTTAGTAACTTCCAATTAAATGAAGAATGATAAATTGTAACTAATTTCTATTTATTTAAATTACATTGAATTAATAATTGCAATTTCAATTTTACGTAAGAGTTTCTTTGTAATAAATTTCTTCCATTTCTATAAAATAAATATATGTAGTTTAGTACATAATAAATTAATATAGGCAGTTTAGTACATAATAAATTAATATAGGCAGTTTAGTACACAATAAATAATATAATACATCTAAATAATACAATAATCTAATAATCGCATAGTTTACCTAGACCAGAAAGCACATATTTCAATTTTAATTCAACAACACTGTACAGTTCATGGCTCATAATTCTTTTCTGAACTTTTTTTTTATTTTATTTGCGTAGAAGCTTTAATGCAAATTAAATTACTAGAGCAGAAAATTTTCTGATCTGAAGGCGTAATGTAGATCGCGAAATCCTCTCATCTACAGAATGTAGTGATTGAACTGATTACTCAGGGATTACATTCAGTTGACTGCTTAACTTCTGAGCTATCCTGTGCATCTACAGAGGAATTGATTGAATTGCTAAGGATAACGTCTGAATACACAGATTATGCAAGGACGTTATAGAATTCTTTGAAATGGTCTTCACAAAGATGCCGTCTGTGATCCTTATGCTTTGTTGCGTACATTTCAATTAATATAACTGTACTTATTCATATGTAGCAAAAATTATGTGCATAGATTTTATGAATTAGGTATTGTTGAATTTAATTTAATAAAACATTTAAATTATTTAAGTTAATGTGGAAAAACAAGTAATATAAAAAATTTTAAAGTCAAAAACTCTATTTTTTTCACTCTATTGCAGAAAGTCCTTTATAAATAATTTTCATTCATTTTTTTAAGTTTATTTGGCGCCATCTATTGGTAGATATATGCAACTTAAATCTAAAAAAAAAACCTAAAATTAATTAATTAAATTTAATTAATGAATTAATATTTGAAAAAACTGTATGGACATCAAGTTTCATCCACTACAAGTTCAAAAATGTATTTGAACACTGAGTGGATGAATAAACAGTATTTTAAGAACGATTTATGGGATATATATATATAGGGAGAGTGTGAGCTAATAGAAGGAATTGAATAATCACATTTTTTTTACAAAACTTGTATTAAGTATTAAAGAAATATACTTTATTTAGTCTTTGATGTTCGGGATTATCATCGACGTGTTGATAATAAAAAATGACCTTTTGGTTAATTACTTAGTCAATGATTTGAGGAAATGATCTTTGGTTAATTACTTGGTTAATGACTTGATAAAATGACCTTTGGTTAATTAAAATAAATTAATTAAGTGTTATTTAAAAGAAAGAATGGAGGAGGAGATATATCCTTGTCTTGTTCAATAAAAGAAGGTGAAAAAATTTTTCTCATCTTATTTAATTGCTTAATATTTTCCTTATACAAAACTAGCAAATATAACCTGAAATTTCCTGAATTCATTGAATCATATCAATATAATTTAATTTGACAAGAATAAAATATTAACGAACATTTCAAAATTAGATTACAAAATTTAAAAAAAAAAAAAAAAAAATCATTTATTTACATATCAGCTTCATTAAACCATAACACACAATTAATCATTAAATCATCACTACAATCAATCATTTAATAATTTGACGAATTGAGGCAAATTCATTAAAGTAATGATTGATAAACGTTTGACAATTTTTTTACAGCCAATATCATGATATAAGGTAATTCACTACTGGTAAAAAACAGAAAATGTCTTCTAATTACTGGAGATATTAAATTATGGAAAAGAAAAAAATAATAGATAGAAGCCTAATATCTTCATTAACTTGCAATGTTACTAATGTTGTGACTAATCCTCAGTGTCAAAAGGGGATCGGACATCCCATGAGTAGTTTGTAATGGATGGACTGAAAGTGGCAGCTTCTGTTGTAAAGAGCGCCTGTAGGTAGAAGTCTGACTTGACTCCGAGTTGTTGAAGATGGAGGGCAGTGCCTTACGGGATGACTTTTAGGAAGAATTACCCAACCTTTGCGTATCGTATATGACAAAATCCGGAAAACTTTCCCAGCGGGTATTCCGACTAGTGAGGCAAGATGCTGAGCATCCCAAACGCCAACGAGTGTCCTCGTCTTTTGAAGCAGTGTTCACAACAAAGCCATCAGCGTATTGAACCTTAGCCTTATTGCCTGTTACCACTGAGCCACGAATCGGGCACAATGTTACTAAAAATTTTAATAAATTTCAATATAAAACCTCTCGATTGCTCGTAGTAAGTTCAAGCGATACTCAATTCCACGACACGTGTTCTTAAATTTTTGAGGAGTTATGTAATACAAAGTGGTTTCTTTTCATGTTGGATTATGCGAAAGGTTGTGTCTAATAGATTTCTTGTACTAATTTGGAAGAATTGAAGCAACGTATCACATTTTTGTAATTTCCACAATTCGTTACATCCGTGCTACAATACAAGCAATCTAGTACCACTTGGACATATGAAGAGCAACCAAAGCATCCCACATTGAAATTTATTAATTTTTTAATTGCGTTATAAGTTAATAAAGATATATTGCTTACGTCTCTTGTATGTTTTAAAAATGATTTTGTAATGCGTTAATAACTCTAACACCCTGCATTATAATAGATTTGACATAACCCAGGTTAAACTACTGTAGAACTTCAGTTAAATACTGTAGAACTACATCTGATCGACTTGTGGGTCAGTGGCAACGTGCGCCACTGGTGACAATTAGGGCCGAAGTTCAATCTGCTGGCGGCTTTGTTGTAAACATGTTTTCAAAAACGAGGAGGCTCGATGGCATTTTCAGTATCTTGCCTCGTTAGTCGGACTAACTGGGGGAAGTTTTACGGATTGTCTCCCCATACAATAAGCAAATGCGGAATAGTTCCTGGAAGACACTGCACTTCTTATTCAGCCTCATGGAGCCAAGTCAGACTTCTACCTACGATTGCACCATCACAACAGAAGCTGCACCTTTTTTCCATTCATGATTAGATTATTGGACTCATGGGATTTCCGTCCGGCTGTGCAGGACACTGAGGATTAGACACAGCAACAACAAGAAAACTACACTTACAAGTCGGAAACGAATGTGATACTTTTAGGGATGTATTTTGGTGGTAACTACCTTGCATTTCATAGATATCAATGTATAATTCATTTTAAATGCCATTATATTTTTTACATGCCATTCTTATTTATGCATGTTTCTCAAATTTTTTAAGATGCAAACATAAAAATAACTCCTATTGTATTTTTGTATAAATATAATGTTAGCGGGATTTCAATTAATTTACTTACAAGATTTCAGATGATATTAAAACACTAAATAAAACATAACTTTTTAATTGTATATTTCTTAAATAAATAAAGTATAATTCGTATAATTATAATATAATTCAGTTATAGTTCTTATTTAAAGTAATTATTTCGTGGAACTCACTTCAAAGGGATCTATCAGATCCCAAAGAGCAGAATAATAAATGTTCAGTCTTTTACTTTCACGCCACTTAGTTAAACTTACCCTATAAGCACTCATTTATAGACACGGTTGACAGCCAATGTATTTAGTGCTGTCTCCAGTAATGGATCCTTTTGTGTTTTTTGATGAGAACTCTTCACAGGGAATCCGGGGCGATCAATTGACGCTTCCACATCGTTCAACTTCAGCCTTACTGAATGCAAAGTAATTTGATTATCAACCAGAAAAGGCATTTAATTTAATTTGATCCCATTGAGAACCTTTCCGGGGATATTTATTTGGAAGTCTCGTTTCAGTTTCGAGTATTCAAATGAAATTCTCATATTCCAGACAGCGTAATCAAGTAAATATCACTTTAAAAGCTCAAAAGTAATTACATGAACTTTTTTTTAAAGTTAATCTATGACAAATTAATTTATAATTATATTTATTTTATTAAATGTAACTATATAATTTCAAATTTTAGTCTTTGTTTATGGGGGCCTGAATGGGAGAGTAGCCAGAGTAGTACTACAGATTTCGGGTTCGAGTCCCGGCGGTGCCATGTTTGTAGTGGTTCGAAATCCACTTTAAACCGTAGGTCCCGGTCTAACAGGATCGTAGAGCTTTGCGGGGGTATTGTTACTCTTCGTCCGTAGCCTATCTTCAAGCTACACGCACCTCCTGCGTAGTGTTAAGTGGGTAACGTCGGTGCAGCGTTTGCCTTAAGGCATCAAAGACAATTGTCTAAGTGTTTGCCAGCTGCATTAGAACAAAAAAAATTCTTTTTTATATTAATGTTTATATTTTGGTTTGCAGTTTCAAATATTTATTTAAAATAAGTTTTGAAAGTACAATGATCTTTATTTAATTAATCTTTAAATTAAAATGTGCTTTTTCCATTAATGTTTATTTTTCCATTTTCTTTTCATAGAAATACACCCTATTTTTAAAACTCTTTATGGTAAATGTAGCGTACGATTTTCATACCTTTCTTTACGATTTTCTTTCCAAAATAGAACAGTTTTATATTGGAAACTGTTCATTTCGACTGCACCGATTCTCATCTTTTTTTTTCTTCAGTCGCAATATTTCTTACGGCTTCCAAAGAGCATAGAATCCTGTCGAACACTCGGAACAGTTGCATATTTTTGAAGCTGTCACATTGCATGCCTATCATGTTGAATTTAAGATGTGGAACTATCCTTCAAAGCGTGTATGAATTTTTTTTTTGCTGCCTATTTCAACTCAAAATATTCTTGGGTTTCCTGATTTTTCTTTACTATCCCTTGGTATTTTTCACTTTAGCACTTTTTATACCAGAAAATTTTATTCATTTTTATTGTCGTGGATTTCAATTCTTAGTCTGAGTGCATTTGTAGTCTATTTCTGGCTGCTACAGGAAATTCGAACATATTTGAGAAATACACAGGCTGCATATACTCGTACGAAACAATACGTTACTCAAGGACGAGGTAAAGCATAGCGTCGGAGTGTACTCTCTCACACATACAAATCCTTAGAAAATTATCTGGCATGTATTTTGTTATGAAATTTTCGAGCGTCATATTAAATGCTGTTGTTGTGTCTAATCTTCAGTGTCCTGCAGAAGCGGAACGGACATCCCATGAGTAAACTACTCAGGCATGTCCAGCTTCTGTGATGGAGCACCCGTAGATAGAAGTCTGACTTGGCTCTGTGTCGAAGAAGAAGAGAAGGCACTGCCTTCCGGGATGAAATTTAGGGAACTATAGTATGGGAGAAAACTCGGAAAAACTCCCACCATGTAGTCCGACTAACGAGGCAAGATGCTGCACATTACAAAAGCCATTGAATCTCTAATTTTTTTGAAACAATTACTATAACAAAGCCGCCAACAGATTGAACCTAAGCCTAATGCTCACCAGCAGCTCATGTTGCCATTGAGACACGAGTCGAGGGTGATATTAATGTTTGAAATTTGAATATTTGAATATTTAATTTAATTTTTGTAGTAAAAAAAATTTTTGTTGCAACCAATGATTAGCCAAATGATTTTCTTTTATTGGATTTTTTTGTCATTCATCCTTATATTTAGACATATGCTATCCAAACGTTCAGCTATTTTTCAACACATTCATTTTCCAATTGTAAGGCACTTGTTATAAACATTGGATTTGAAATTTAAACTAATTTTATTAGTCCAAAATACGTACAAATATATTATAGGCATGGTTAACAGCACAAGAAAAAGAAAAAAATCCAAATTTATATGATTTAAAACATTACTTATTTTTTACTAATAACACAATAGACTGAATTAAAGATGACTTCAAACAGATATGGTTGTAACTTTGAACAGATTCTTTATACTGCATTAAAGATGACTTTAAACAAATAGGAATATGATTTGTAATAAGAAATCATATTTAAATGCAATACTTTTAGTATTTTGGGAATGAATCAGTTTCCCGTTGTATAATTATTTAAGAAATCCCCAGTGTTACTTTTTTTGTCTCCTGTAAATAATTTCGATTCTTTATAACTTCTGTATCAATTAGATGATAAGATTCAGTAAAAAAAAATCGCTCTGGTAGAAGTTTGACTAAACGATAAATACTCATGAGCGATGTTTTGGTTATAAAAATGCGAAAAACAATACATTGTTTCAAGGAGGTAAAAGCAATACTTTTTAAAGGGTTAATTTTTTTCAACTGCATATTCTTATGCTCCCTCACTTTCTTATAGTAATGGTTCACAAACGTTTTAGTTTTTGTAAACCATTACTATAAGAAACAAAAAAACCAATAAATAAATATAGTCTCGCCCTTTTACCATTTTTTCCACCATAAAACACAATAGTAGCTTTGTAAGTACCAAATATATATGCATTTATTCTGCATGTGAAATATTTAAATAGTAACTTTGTATTTTTTTATTTTAAAACTTCAGTTAAAATCAGTTTCAGTACATACAGCTTACCATTATGTGTATTAAAATGTAACCATTAAATATAACATGAATGTTACTAATTAGCAAATAATTAATTTCTAAATAAAAGTGGCAAAAATAACTAAACATTTAGATTTTTGGATAAACAAGATATGGAAAATCTTTTTTTTTTTTTTAAATAGATAATGATTGTCTAAAGGAGTATTTAGTCGTCTTCTGTGATTCCGTAATATCAAAATAAAAGCCAATTTCGTATAAAAACACTAGTTTTAAAATGATGCAATTTCGTATAACTTGCACTTGATCAAACAGCACAAAAATTTAAAATAAAACCTCAGTTCAATATCAGCAATAAAAAATATTTTTTTAGATTTGAAATAGACAGTCATTTACCAATCAAAAAGTAATTACTAGTAATTTAAAATATTCTACTTCACTTCAAAATATTTTCATGTATTAATTTTTGTAGAATTGTCATTAAGTTGAAAAGTCATTTTAATTGGAAAAATAAATTTGTTTCTAACCATTTTTTACTCCTACTTTATATTTTTTCCCCTTAAATTTGAAAGCCACTCCAACTATTTTCTTTTTCATTCACAATTTTCCTTCAAGCAAAAAGTGTTTTAATTAATAGCTTACCATTTCTTCTTCAATTCCAGAACTGAATTGAAGAAGAATTGGCAAAGAATTCTTTTAAAACAAATAAGTAAGTTATTCTTTTGAAATAAATAAGTTTTGAATTCTTTTAAAACCCCAGACATTCAAGTAAACACTGGATAGATAAGAATTTTAAAATACTTGAAAATCAATCAACCAGCTTTGCTAGACATGATTACATATAATGCTTTCACAAAGATTTGTCTAGACATGTTGTAAGTGACATCAGTAAATATTCAAATGGATTTTTATTTGTTATGTTTACTCACGATATCTTCAAGATTTAGTTTCGTTAACATTTACAAACAGTTAACTGACATTTCCTTATGTCAGTTGAATCATGAAAATCATTACCGAATCGCTTTCCTGAAGATCTGTTATCTGTTTTTTTAGAATTATCCTTAAAAATCAATGGATTGAAGTTATTTTCAGCTACGACGGATAATATATTCACTATTATTTCACAATCGGAACTTTTAAAAAGTATTTAATTCATTTAATTTTAAAAAAATTTCTCAGAATTTTTCAAATGCTTTAATCAATTTTAAATTTCATCGAATGTTATTCAGTTTTTTCCAATCAATCTGCGATTGTTTAGCTTCGATCTTGATTAATGGTAGCACGCTAGATTGAAGAAGGACGAGGATTTTATTTCAACTGGTGGCAAATCCTGCAGTCACTTCTTTGGAAAGCAAATAGCTACTTTGATAAATTTAGAACTTTGTAGTGGAATGTCGGTTTGTTTGTGCAGCTCAATTTGGATGTGGTCAAGTTGAGATGTTCAACAGCACACAATTTTATTTTTACAAGCGCACAAGCACAACACACTACACTTAATACACAACATATATCTCGCTTAAAACCGTCTAATTATAAATTTGTGGAAGGATTCCACTTCTAGATCTCGGATTAGAGTTCGTAACTAACGGCAGCGCCTGTTTGGCCTATTTTTCGCCCTATCTTCTCTGGCGAGAGTCTCGGGGCCTACTGACGATTTCTTCTGTACGCCGCAAGGGTGCTCTTGCAGTGCTTAGGAAGAAACATGGTTGCATAGATGAAACCACGGTTACAACTTTTAGAACTGATAATTTTACATTTAGAACGATTGCTTTGATATATTTAGAATTCACAGGGCCTGACTCGTGGCTCAGTAGCAATGTGTGCCGCTGGTAAGCGTTAGGGCTGAGGTTCAAACAGCTGGTGGCTTTATTGTAAGCACTGTTTAGAAAAAGAGGCGATGATGTTTGTGATGTTCAGCATCTTGTCTTGTTCGTCGGACTACCTGCTGGGATTTTCCGAGTTTTCTCTATGAGAGAACGCAAATGCGAAAGAGATACGCAAATGCGGAGTAATCCCCTCTAAAAATCCTCCTAAAGGCTCTGCCCTCCTTCTTCGGCGACACGGTGTTAAGTCAGACTTCTACTTACGGTGCTTCATCCCCCCCTCTTTCCATTCTTCCATGAGAACACGCTATTCATCATGGATTCATTGACTTGGCTAAATGATGCTGTCTACCAAAAAAGAGAGAGAGAGAGAAAAAAAAAAAAAAGGAAAAAAAGTTATAAGAATTAACAGTTTACTATCTGATACAATGCGTTCAGGTTCGAATCCAATCCGGCTCGAAGAGTGGAGGAGATTATCTTTGAAAGTACTTATAGAAAGCTCTACCGTTCGCAAAGAAAAGCATTTACCGCTCAGGTGGGGATTATAAAGTATGAAATAAGTAGATAAATATTATAAATGATAAAAAACTCTTTCATATCCGTGGTTCAACATGAAATAGTGGAAAAATAATGACTTAAATAATGGAAAACTATTTTCATTAGAACACATGCAGTAGTAAAACATTTTTATGTATGAACATTTTGTAGCAGAACATATGAAATTTTAAAATCAAATATGCAAGTTAAATATTTAGTAATTTTAGAAAATTTGTGATACAGTTTAAATTTATCATTATTGTTTGCTCCATCGTATTTAAGGATTTAAATTTATACCTACTTAGAATATTTTTACCATTTAAATTTAATGCTCGACTTGAAAAGTATTTATAAATTTTAAAGTTCAGATAAAAGACAGTACTATATGTTAACAAAAGATTTTATATGCATTGCTTTAAAAAAAAATAATAAAAATTAAATTTACTTAGAATTTACCAATAAGAAATAAAATTAAAAAATTCTGGTGAATAAAATTTGAGTAATCGAAATTTGTGTGAATATTTTTATCTTAATAAATCTGTCTAGACAGTGAGTGTACTTTATTTACTTTCAAATAAAATAAAATTTAATTTCAATTAATGTCATTTTTTGTGAGGGTGATTTTGTAGTAACTAAGCATACGGCATTTTAATTTAATTTGAAGCTGTATTTCTTTGTGTTTATTTACATTTCATAAAAATTTGCGAAATTTGATTTTAAACTTTATCCATCTTTATCTCACTTTATATATATTTTTTTATTTAATTTAATTTATTTGAGTTGGGCATAATTTTATCTTTATAAAATTAAACGTAAATTAAAAACAGGAATTTTTAAGCATCAACTATACACTATTAAATTCTGTTTTATTAAAAAATAATAATGGCTGTTAGCTTGATAATTACCTTAAAAATAAAGCAGAAAGATACTACGCAGTTAATTTTCAATTAAATTAAAATCTGTTCAAGATTTTAAACACTGAATTTAATTAAAACCCTTTTTTATATAAAATCCATAAAATTAAATAATAATTAATATTGTACTTATATGGAATAAAAATAACTATTGTATATTCCATACATATTTTCTAGGTACAAATAAAATTCAGTAAAATAATAGAAATTAATTATTTCATTTTAAAAATGCGTGTCTTAATTATTGATTATCGAAAACATTAACAATTTTAAAGCATTTTATATACTGCATACTGAATGATTTCTTGAATTAAGCATCATTCAAATTGATGAATGCAATACATATATTTTCAAAACATTATTTGTTTATATGTTTTATAAAAATCTTTCATTTAAAATTATAATTTTTTTCTATAATTTTGAAACTGTATGATTTGTAACTGGTTATGACAATGTCAGATCTTATCTGAAGAAGTTTAGATTGACCTCTACTGTTCTATGTTCGCGTAGCATTGCAGGTGTCAAAGTGGATTCTGTAGCATTTTTTTCCTCACGAGAAAAAGCTTTGACATTTCATTCCCAACAGAGAGGAATGTATGTTATTTGACACAAATATAATAAACCTGTCACTTAAATCTGATAGCAGATATTCGGTATCATGTATAATGAGACTCAGAAATTAAAGAATGTCTATGCGATCTTCACAGGTCGAAACAATTATAGATTGAATATCAACCAATTGATATACCAGGAGTTGTTCCATCATGATTGGTGATAGACCACGAACAGAGAAATGTAGACCCTAACGAGAAGTGAGGGAAGCTGACCTCACCCCCTCTTGACGGATTGTCTTAAAAGGGTTTTTGATGAAGCAGGGAGAGAGTTCTGTGACGAATCGACCAGAAGTGTTGTGTTTTTTCTCTGACGTGAGTGAATAGGCCGGAGTTTTCCACCTGTTTTCAAAGTGAGCCCCTTGTGGTTTCGTGAATCACGCCATGTGATAGTTAAGGTCTGCCGCAGATCAAGTGTTTAGATTCGTCGTAGACCCGAGAACTCTGAAAATCGCCTAACTTTTAGTGGGAAGACCTTGTGTATCTATTTTATATTCTTAATTTCCATTTTTTGTAAATAGATTTCAGTATATATACATGATGCTTGTAAACAAAAATTATAGTATTCCCATGAACCTGAAAGTGGCCCTCTTCTTGAAGTCGTTATAGGTCTAGTATAAGCCTTAACGACTTCAAGGAAAATAACCAGATAACCAGATCCGTTATAATCTTGTGCGTTCTTTTCAGCCATGGGCTAACGAAAGAAAAAGAAACTTTCACATTTCTCAGGAATTTTGTTAACTTTTCCTTATCTGCATGACTTTTAACTTTTATTAACGCTTAATAATAGTTCTATTATTTTATAAGTATAGAGTTTTATTGACTGTTTATTACTTAAAACTATAAGATTATGCTGTGCACTATGGTGCACAATGAGCATAAATGGTTAAAAAAAGGAAAAATTATTTCATAAAATCTTCTTATAATTGCCACTGAGCGAAAAATTGAAAGTGGTGATATCCTTCGAAATTTTAAATGCATCTCCCACGTAAGCTTTCAGGTCTGTCGTATAAATAATAAATTCAACTTAACAGAAAAGCTTATTTTCTGTCCTGGACGCATCTCTTCATAATTAATTATTCCAGAACGAAATTGCGAAGCCAAATTACACAAATTATGCTTCAGGAGCTAAGAGTCAGATGGCAGTTTTGTTAAGAGTAGTTGTTATTCATTCTACTATCTTAATAAAGATTACAATGGTAAGCTTACTTCAAATTTTTCGTTGCCGTCGATATCGAAATGTATTGTAATGTCTGGTATGGTAATACATAAATTTGGTATGGTCTGTAATATTTTAAAGTAATACATAAATTTGTATATTTATATAACCGAATTGCTAGATATTGGTATTGACCAGATGTATCTGTATCCTCTGTAATACTCTGTATAATTCCTATATATTCTTTATCAGCAATACAACATCTAACTATAAAAGATTAAATTTTATTAATGCTTTGAAATTAAAAAAAAAAAAAAGAAATTTATATAAACCCTTTATTTAATTCATAAATAATTAAATATTTCATCACTTTAAATTTAGAATATTTAAATTCATCGAAATAATCCAATTTTCAGAATTCAAAACATTTTCACCATCAGACACTACATAAAATCTGCCACTTTATTAGAAAGTGGTGTAACTCTTTAAAAAAATTAGTTAATTTTGGTTTTTAATTCAATATAGATATCTTTTTTCTTTTGTAATTTTAATTAATGCAGTCAAGGGTATGCAAAAACTTCACGAAATTTTCAATTTCTGTCAATTTTCATACAAACGCAAACTTCACGAAATTTTCAATTATCATATTTCAATGTATCAATAAATGGAAGTTAACATATTTTTATAGGATATGCCAAATAAAAAAATATATAAATTTTCTTAAAACTTTCAAATTAAAGAAAGCATTTATAAAATTGTTACTTTAGTTCATAAGCAATTAAAAATTAATATGGCTGAAGTTTGTTGAAATGTCATCTTTATCACGACCTATGGTAAACAAATATTGTTATTCTAATGCATTTAATAAATCGATTTTTAAATTGCAAAGTCTGAAGAACCTCGAAAGTATACCTCGTTGGATTTTTAATGGAAGGAATTTGGTTCAAAATAGGGAAAACGAGGGGGAATCCACAATTCTCGTGTCCATGTCGGTATTGATCACAATAACTCTGTAGATTCTTTCCACAGGAATCCTTTCGTTCAATTCGTAGAAGTGGGAGGAGGGTGAGATCCTCCCTCCCAAATAATAACATTTAAAAGTCTTTCTATTCTTCATTGACACAACAGCCCCATGGTGGGCCAAGGCCATCTGCCTACTGACAGATTCCGAGACATTAGATGTTTTCTTTTTACTAGGTAGAGTTGCCAGTCCTACGTCCAATGCTCTATAATCATATTAGACAGAGAACTCGATTTAAAATGGAATTCCGAACCACTACAAACATCTATGGTATCGCCAGGACTCGAATTCTGTGGCATCGAGCGCCAGAACGGTAGTCACTCGGCCATCAGACCCCCAACATTTAAATATGTAGTTAGCTTAATTTTAATCAAAATCAGTTTTCTTCATAAAGTTTCTACTTTGTCTGCTGTTTTGGGTCCGTTAAGTACGTTAAATTTTATCTTGAACATAAATGTTATCTTATGTCATTTTCAAATAAAGCAACTGAAATAACCCTTATGAATCTAGTTATTTAATAAACATGCACCCTGCAGTACTTTTTGTTGTTCAATAATCCACGAATCTTCCTTTCACAGTCGTCGCCGCGATTTATACGAATTATCTTAAGAGTTACACAACCCTTGAGGCAAGCATATCAACAAGGTTCTTCGAGACACAAATACATCTTCCGTGCAAAGTCTCAATGTGTAATGCAGATTATAAGTAAGTGACACAGTTAGCGACCTCAGGGAACGGGCTTAATTTTCCTTGTGGAAGCATCTTCCCGTAATTAATTATTCCACAATGATTTAGCAAACTCAAATTACCCAAATTATGCTTCGGGAGCAAACAGTCAGATTGCAGCTTCGATAAGGAGGCGGATGCTCGTTATTCTGTCCCTTTTAATGAACTATGGAAGTTGCCTTCAAGTTTGCCCTTGTTGCCGGTATTAAAACTTTATTTCGTAAAACAAAAAAAAAAAAAAATTCTGCCTTCAATTGTCTGGTAAGGATGATAAAAAGTATAATAGGGTGCTTAAAGATGATGAAAGATTTGAATGAAGATCATTTTCTGCATGAAGTGCTTGAGTTACTTTTGAAAGAATGTTAAATTAGAAAATTGTCCACTAGATATTTTGTATCAATTCATGTATTCATTATCAATGACATTCAAGACTTTATTCTAAATAAATTAATGAATGCAGTTTATAATGTTATTTAATTATAACTAAGATGTTCTGAAATATTATAAAAAATGGTTTGGAAGCGAGTATATGAATTCAAAATCTTAAAATATCTTTTAAATGTTATTTTTATATTATGGAGGATTGCATTGTAGCATTCTTTTTCTAGTGAGAAGAGTTTTGGCATTTCATTCCCAGGAGAGAAGAATATATGTGATATGACAAATATAAAATAAACCCATCATTCAAATTTGACAGCAAACGTGTTTTATTGCAGAAATAAAGTACTCTGTACTCTGAACATTAAATGCAATTAGAGTTTTGTACTAATGAGAATTACCTGTGACTCAAATCTGATAGAAGATATTCGGTGTCATGTATAATGAGGAAATTAGCATAGCCTGCGTTACCTTCACAAGTCGAAACAACTACAGATTGAATAAGAACTATACTATATGTTGTTCCATCGTGATTGGTGATAGACCACGAGTTGAGAAATGTCTAATCCATTGAGATGTGAGGGAAGCTGACTCCCCTCCCTCTTGACGGATTGTCTCAAAAGGAATTTTTTGGTGAAGAAGAAAGAGTTCTGCGACGAGTCGACCAGAAGTGTTGTTTTTTTTTTTTTTTTTTTTTTTTTCTGAAATGACTGAATAGGTCGGAGTTTTCAGCCTGTTTTCAATTACGTGAATCACGCCGTGTGATAGTTAAAGTCTGCCGCAGACCAAGTGTTTAGATTCGTCGTACTCTGAAAATCTTCGAACTTGGAATGATCTGCATTTGTGTATCTAATTTATATCCTTAATTTTCATTTTTGTAAATAGATTTCTGTATGCATATATATATATATATATATATATATATATATATGTTTGTAAATAAAATTTAAATTGTTCCCATGAACTTGAAAGTAGCCCTCTTTTTGAAGCCGTTATAGATATAGTATAGGCCGAGCCGTTACAGTATATTGTTAAATAAAAAAAGTCTATATTTATGCAACATTATGCTTTAATTTGGCATTTGTTCTTTAAGAATTTTTAAAAACATTTTGAAATTTCGTTGATTTTCATCTTATAAGAGCTATCGAATGATTTATATATATAATTTATGAAAATAAATGTTAAATATTCTTCATTATGATTTTTTCATATTTGATAATAATTTATTCAAAATTAAACAAATGATCATTTATAATTTGCCAAACATGCATAAATGCGTTGACAAACACGTACTTACTAAGTAACACTTTTTGTGTAATACAGTCAGAAATTTTCTGATTCTTAGGAAAGTTCAAGATGGAATTTGTTTTGATTATTCATAAAGAATTAACTTAAATTATCACCATGATAAAATTTAAAAAAAAACGCATTTTCCGATGGATTTATTATGTCAACATCATTTAAGCTAACACTGAGATAAAATTACCATAATATTACCGTATAAGTTATTTCATTGTTGCATATTCTGAATAAAATCTGTACAGAATAAACCTACAGAATACATAACATTTAGTTAATATATTTTATTTGCTGCTAAAAGGTTATATTTTATTCAAATGTAGTATTTATTTGGTAAAGCATAACATTTCACTCCTCTTCCTTTTTTTTTTTACACGAAAATGTTGATCGTCGAATTCTTTTTAAACTATTGCTAATTTGATTTTTCTGATAACTTGTGATTAAAGTTATAAATTGTTCAGACAAGAACATAGTTCAAGAATAATTAGCAGATAAGCATTTAGAAATTCTTCATTATTCTGATTAAAACTTTAAAACATGAGATATCAGAAAAATTATAGTTTTAGATGAGTAGATTCTGCTATTCTTCAGAAAAAGAATTTGATTCAAAAATTATTTTTAAAAGATTCTACTATCTAGAATAATAATATAATATTATTTAATTGTTAAAAATTGGAGCAAATATAATCTTATCATTTACAATAATTTCAAATTTTAAATTTCTTCTTCTTTCAGAATGGAAAGCAGCTCTCTAAAATTTATTATTTTTCTAAAAATTCTGTTGTTTCTTGCAAAACCCTTTTATAGTTACGATTTTTAATACGAGAATTCTGCTGTTTCATAGAAGAATCAACAACATTCTTATAATATGAGAATTCTGTTGTTTTATAGAAGAATCAACAATATTCTTGTAATTGTTGTAATACTTGTAATCAACAAATGCTTCATAATGTTTTCATACTAAGAGAAAAAAAGTTTTATATATATATATATTGCTGTAATAAAATAGTATTTGTAACATAAAAAACACTAACAGATGAATTTAGACTTAAGACGAACGATTTCTTATAAAAGTAAGCTCTAAAAGAAATTAATTTCTTTCTTTTCTTTTGAGTCGTCAGTTTGTGAACTAAACTTTAACTATCTGTATCCTTTTAGTAACGACACGTGAAGAAAATTGTGCTCTTAAGAGTAACTTTATGTGAGGTATGAGTTTATTAATTCATCTTCTTGTTGAAAGAGGAATATGTTCTTCCCAGCCGTGTTTTATGGCGCCATTAAAAGGGTTTTATCTGTGCAGACGGAGGAGATTTAAAAAGAAGTTCGACGCTTAAAAATGTACTCGAGTGTTTTTCTTAATTTTTCTTTTATTTCTTTTACTTTTAATAAAAGAAGAGATAAATTTATTTTAAAAGTGTGACATTTTTTTTTGTGAAAGTGAAGAATATTATTAAATTATATATTTTGATGTATGGTATTTATACGAAGTTATGCATTTTGATATTTATTTTTGCTTTTTCAAGCCCCACTCATAGCTCAGTGGTAAAGTGTGGTGAACGATATGGGTTGTGAACGATATGGTTGTGAACGATATGGTATTGGTGAACGATATGGGTTGAGTTTCAATCCGCTGACGTCATTGTTGTAGACACTGTTTCGAAAACCAGGAGACTCGATGGCGTATGTGATGTTCGCATCTTACCTCATTAGTCGATATCTTGTTAAGGGGGTTTCTCCCATACGATACGCGAATGAGGGGTAGTTTCTCCTAAAACTCTCGTGGAAGGCACTGCACTCCTTCTTTAGTGACTCTGAGCCAAGTCAGACGTCTACCAATGAGTGCTCCATCACAAAAGAAGATACCCCTCCCTCCTTCCATGAGTAGATTACTCCATGGGGTGTCCGTCCCGCGTTGACCGGACACTGAGGATGAGTCACAACAGCCTTTTTAATCAATGAGTGATATTTTCGCTTCCGTCGCTGACTCAAGTGGAACTGGCTCACCCCATTTAAATAAAACTACCACTTAGGTGGGCCAATATTAATAATGTTGGGTTCAGTTATAATTTGAGCAAACACTTGCAGAAGAAACATTTGGAATGCTTGATTCCAAGATAGGAAATTCAAGGATATTCATTTAAGATGCTCATCTTAAACCTTCTTTAACTTACTGATAGAAATCTCAATTTGAAACCCTGAATTCAAAAGAACTATTTAATAACACAAATACGTTCCAATCTGTGTGTAGTGTACAGGGTTATTATAATTAAAGTCCCATTTCCAAAATGCTGTAAAAAAGAACCACCCGTTACAATGGGTTCAAATTTGAACTGAAGAAGGAGGAAAGAATATGGCATCAAAAATAAGTTCCACCGATTTTCCCCATCCAATTTGGTATGATTTTGCCGTGGTGAATGGGCTTTCTACTAATAGTGTTACAACTGTTGAATAACTTGGAAGTCTTTTTTTGCATCAAAAGACTGAAACAATCAAGAGCATTGAACACTACAGTTGGTTTAATGTGCATCTTAAGCCATATACGTTGTAATTTCAATTCAAAATATCACTGGCAGCCGAATTCACTTTCTTTATGTCGCTAACAGTGCCATCTATTAATACATCTTGGAACGTTTTTTCGTAACGTCTCCCCTTGCTCAAGTATTTTCAGTTGAAATCTGAACTCATTATGACGATTGGTTCCCTTTTTTACAGGCATTTTGAAATTGTTACTTTAATTCTAATCACCCTGTATATTCTAAAAAATTATTTAGATTTATATACCTTTAATTACAATCGTAACAAAATAGGAATTAATAATAAGTTATACAAAAGAAATTATATTTATATAGTTATACCTGTGATAGTTAATCCAACACAATACTATTAGTCTGCCATAAAAATATATAATAAATTTCTCCGTTATTACTATTTGGTGTTTACCCTGCCATGAAATCATGAATAGAAAGAGAAGTTTAATTAAACCATCTGAATAATTAACTTATTTTTTGTAAAAATCTTAATGTTATTTGAGACAAATACAAGCTGCAAGAATATTTTTGAAAACTCAAATAATAACGAGTTATTAAGTTTCCTAAGTAATTAATATGCCAATCAAAGAGGTTATCTCTGTAAACTTTCATTTCGAAAAAGTAGGACACTTCTGATTTTGTAATGAAGTATTTGATGTTGAAAACTATATCTTTAAAATAAAATATTAAAACTTTCTAAAAATATTTTTAATAATGCAAACAAAGCAAACCTTATTGCATCTAGATACGCAAAATAACTATGTAATAAAATTGGAAGTGACTGAAAATTTTGACAGTAAATTTTATATGAAAAGATTTAGAGAAAACTGCAAACCAAAGTAAATATTTATGTAAATTTTATAAGGAAGCAATATAAATTAATTAATTTCTTGACTGTTAGCTGTCTTTTGAAAGGGATAAAAATAAAAGTTCAGAAATTAATAACTGATAAAAAAATATTTTTTTCAATTTATAGCAAATTTAGCTAATCTAAGACGTATATTAACCTAAATTGATTATATTATTGAAACACACAAGTTTATTAGATATTTTAAGTTTAAAAATAATTATTTGGTTATTATAACAGTTTTTTAAAACGATAGATAATTTTTCGACTGTTTTTAAATAATAAATAGATTCAAAGTTACTACTTATAGTTTAATTAAATTTTGTAATCATTAAAATCTTAAACTGGTCTCTTATATCATTATGTACATTTACAATTACAAACGTGCATGGTATTCTATTTTTCGCAACTTGTCAGTCTGAGAAGCATTATTTTCTTAACTTAGAAACCTCAAGAAAAGGTAAAGTTAAATAATTAAAACAATTTAGGACATTTTTTTGAGAGACATAACATCATTTTTAAAATACCCTTTTAAACAAATTATTCTAAAATTTCTCGAAAAATATTCTTTTTCAAATTCGGATTCTTCTTAATTGCTGAATTAGCCCCATGGTGAGATCAAGGCTGTCTGCCTACTGGCAGATATCGAGACAGAAGATGTTTCATTTTTGCGTGGTAGAGTTGTCAGCTTTATTATCCGGGGGGGGCTGATGGCCGAGTGGCTAGTGCTCTGGCACTCGGTACCACAGGTTTTGGATTCGAATCCCGGCGGTGCCATGGATGTTTGTAGTGGTTTGGAATCCACTTTAAGCTGTAGGTCTCGGTCTCATTTGACCGTAGAGCGTCACGCCCAATATGAAGCCCCCATCCTTCCCAAACTGTAAAGGGGAGTTCTAGGCAGTGATTTGGTGTGGTGCAGTAGTAGTAGCTTTACGATCTACAGTCATATTAGACTGGGACCTACTGTTTAAAATGGATTCTGAGCCACTACATACATCCATGGCACCGCCGATGGCTAGATCCCGAAACCTGAGGCACACAGCGCCAGACCGTTAGGCACTCGGCCATTTGGTACTAATTTTAGATTTGAAAATTTTGAATATATAAATTTTATTTCTGATGCTCGCTATCACATATATATTTCAAAATTGCTTTTTTCATATTTTACACTTCGCTTAAATTGTTGTACAGTTTTTGTTTAAATTCTGGCAGAATTTTACTGTAGGAAAGGAAATGACAAAAAGTACAATTTGGTTACGAAACATTCAGTAAATCAAGTTGGAATAATTATAATGTACATGGCATAAAAATGTAATTATTTTTTTTCCTTTCAATTTGCTGGTTTTTGTTTTAAATTCAAAATTATTATTTTTATGATAACCGTAATGAAAACATAGTGCATGTCCTATTTCATTAAATTTTTTTAAGTTGAAATATTTTTATGAAGAGGAAGCAAAGTAAATTTAATTGCAGGTACATAACAATTAAGTAGAAAGTGTAATCTATCTTAAATTATAAGGATCCTAATTTTTCCAATTCTTCAAATAGCTTTCTCATAATTTAAAAAAATACAATTCTTTAAATAATTTGTTCATAAGTTTTAGTAAAAATATTTTAATGATCTCCATTTGTAATTTCTAATTGAAAATGACATGTAAATTGAAATAACTTGATTATTTCAATTTGAATCCATTTATTTTAAGCTCATATTGCTAATTATGATAATAGTAAAGGAAACATTAAGTTTACGTCTCTTAATTTTTCCTGATATACAAAATTAAGAGACGTAAATAGCAATTTATTTCGCCTTTTCTTTTCAAATTTGGAAAATAAAAAAAATTTCTTGAAAGCAGAAACAATTAAATTTACAGAAAGGAAATAATCTCAGAATTATTTAAGGAAAATTATCCTGCTAAAGCAATTTAATCTAGATTTAAATTCTTAAAATTATTTTAAACTTTTTTTTTTTTTACAGATCCGAGAAACTAAACATCTGAGAGAGACTCTTCAAAACTGTGATATGTGTAGAGGTAAATATTAGTTTTCAATTAACTAGCTTATATCATCAAGTAAAAAATTTCAATAATTATCTTTTCATTTTTAAATTTTTAATTATAATAATTAAGCATTTTAAATGTTGCTTATAAATTTACTTTTTAACAAAAGTTGAAAGTGCCACCAGAAATTTGAGTGATTTGATATCAGTCTTGAAGAAAATTGCATACTTTCTTGAATGTATGCTTGTTAATTTTAAACATTTGAAAAAGTTAATTGATTTCAACATTTTAAATAAATTAAACATCATTCTTAAAGGATTTTACTCAAAAAATATTGGTATAAAATTTACGAAATTAACGAAAAATAAAAAAAAATAAATTTTTTTAACAAAACAGTTTCCAAAAAAAAAAAAAAAAAAGAGTTAGAGACAAAAATCAACACAAACTTTCAAATAGCAATATAATACAAAAATTTCATAGCACTGAATTTTATTTCCTGTAATTTAACATTGTTATTTGCCTTAATTGGAATTAACTAATAAAAACTTTTACATGAATTTATTTTGAAAAATGACAAATATTTAAACTTCGTTGATTAAATTTAATTTTATTACTAAGATGAATCACCTAAAAAAAACCTTGATTTAAAATTTACCAAGCAATGCTTAAAAGGAATTAAATTAATTTTGTAGAACCAATTTATGTTATTTAAAAAGAAAAGAATTTTTTAATATATTTTCTTCATCACATTATAATTTTTTAGTATCTTAAAGAAAACAAGGCTTTAATTTAGATATTCAAGTTGTTTATCAGAATATAGTAAATTAAGTTTATTTCCAATTCATCCTCCTTGCCCTTTTCAAGTAATTCTTAAGGACATTAAACTTTGCCCTTAGAGGCAAAGCAAACTTTGCCTTTAAGTTGCCCTTAGAGGAAAAGTGCATAATTTAAAATATTGTTATTTTTCTTTCTGATATGCCCTCGGAATTTCCTGTTATTTCGTTTAATTTCCATTTCTTTAAAAAGTTGTTTACTCGAAGTGAAGTTTGCATAAATTCAGAATGAGAATTAAATATGATTCTTGGATATTTATTTTGAAAAGCATTTAATTTGCTGTGCTCTTGGTTTTTATTTAATCATGTAAAAAGAACTTCTGGAATTTTTCATTAGCGAAAATTTAATTTAATTTTATAGTTTTACATTTATTGTTATCAAAATATTTTTAAAATAATTGAAAACATTAGAAATAATGAGATATTCTATGTCTCTTTCAGGATATATAGGGAGCTTTAAATATTTAAAATGCATTCATGGGTTATCATTTTATACACAGACATTTAAATTCCTGTCTTAACAAAATATTTTTAAATAACAGAAAGCATCAGAAATTTTGGGATATTCTATCAATTTATCAGGATACATAAGCAGCTTAATATATAACATTTTCCTGTTTATGTGCAATGAAATTATTTTTAAACAACTGAATGAACTTTTGAAAAATATATGATATCAGGATACATAGACATTTATGTTCCTGTCTTATCAAAATATTTTTTTAATAACTGAAAGCATCAGATATTTTGGGATATTTTATCAATCTATCAGGATACATAACCAGTTTAATATTTAAAATTTTCCTGTTTCTCTGCAATGAAATTATTTTTAAACAACTGAACGAGCTTTGAAAATATATGATATCAGGATACATAAACATTTATATGTTTCAGTCTTATCAAAATATTTTTAAACATTGTTTGAAATTATGAATATTCTATGTCTATTAGGATAGATAGGTAGTATAATATTTAAAGTACTTTCATGTTTTATTAAACTAATTTAATTTTTAATTGGTGTACAAGATTTTTTTAGATGTGAAGTTTTCTCTGTATTAGTAATTTCTTTACTTTCATGAATTTAGAGGAAGGACATGCAGAGATCGCCCTTGTTTCTCAGGAGTAAGCTGCACCGATACGCCGGGAGGTTTCCGATGCGGTCCTTGCCCAAGAGGGTTCCTGGGAGATGGCATTACTTGTAGGCCAGAAAAGACTTGCCTAGACAGACCTTGCTATCCAGGTATCTAAAAAATTTCGGAACGTTATGTGATTTTATAAAGCCTCTTTTCTAATCGGAGTTTTACTTATTTAATTATAAAACATTTTAATTCAATTAAGTGGTTCATCGTTTGTAGAAAATAATTATTTTTTTAAAAAAAATCTGACCATACATTTTACCTCCATATTACTTATTTTTTGTAGTGAGGATATTAAGCAAATTAATATTATTATTATTTATTTTTTTGAAAATATTTTAAGCAAAACTTTATTTAATCTTTTTTCTTCATTGGCACAACTAAGCCGTCTACCTTCTAAGGCCGTCTACCTAAAACTTGAAACAGCGCAAGGGAAGATAAAACCACAGATCTTGTGTCCACGTCGTCAATGATTACAATAACTTTGTAGATCCTTTCCGTAGGAGTCTTTTCGTTCAGCTCGTACAACTGGGTAGGGTGAGAACTTCCTAAGTGCTACTTCTGGTATTCTCTTTCCGAATTGCAGTGGTTGAATATACACATCCAAAACACAAGTATTGCGTAGTACACCTAAATAATGCTGAATCCAGCATTCCAACAATTAATAATTTTAGGTCCGACAATTGAAAATAATAACATTTAAAAGTCTTCTTTTCTCTTCATCGGCGCAACAGCCCCAAGGTGGGCCAGGGCCGCCTACCTACTAGCAAGATTTCAAGACAGGAGATGTTTTCTTTTTTTTTTTTGATGGAGTAAGGTTGTCCTCTACGCCCAACGCTTTACAGTCAGATTAAACCGGGACCTACTGTTTAAAGTGGATTCGAACCACTACAAGCATCCATGGCACTGTCGAGACTAGAAGTCAAAACCTACGGCACAGAGTGCCAGAGCACTAGTTAGCCATCAGCCCCACTTTGTTTCATCCACCTGTAATAAAATGATACCTTACAGAAAATAATACAATTAAATTCACAACTTTTCTGAAAATCTTAGGCAAAAGTAATATTACAAAACTTTTCCATTGTAGTTATAGGGATGCTGATTCATTACATTATATCTGCTATTTCTAGTAATTCTCTTAGTACGTTGAAAAATACATACGCAATAAGGGAATAATATTTAAAAGTTGAGTTTAAACATTACTTTTAACGACATACAATGCAATAACTCTATTAGAATTTCATGCAACATTCAAAACAATGTTTTAATTTTCATATCCCCTTTAATGTATGTTTTTATACTAATAGTAAGTCAACAAATTTAATTTAAAGTACCATGATGGAAGTTTTAAGCTGAAAAAATAAATGTTCTTATATAATCCATAACGGCGTATAATCTTATAATCCGCAATGGGCGATTTGATTGACATTCTTTGATGTGCCATAAGCTAATAAAATTTTATTTTAATACCCAATACATAAAGCTAAAAAAATATTACACAGTTTTTAAGAGTGGTTGTCATGCCACAATTATATAAAAATAATTTTATAAACTTAAATAATCGAAATTAGAAAGAAGAAATGCAAAATTTAACTAAAAAAAACGACAATTTCCCGGCAATTCGTAATTTTCATATTTGTAGGAGAGAAGAAACTCTTGATCAATATCACAATTAATTATTAATGCAACCTTTTGTAAGGCGTTTTTTTAAATTTTATCCGTAATGAATTTAGAATGAATGAATCCACTATGAATGGTTAGAATTTATTTTGTCTGCTTTTTGTAAAATTGAATAATTTAGGATTTTTGTAGTTTTTAGTTCCCTGCATTTCATGTTATATTTCATTTAATTGTCCTTTGTTTAAGAGCTGTTTATTGGTTCTGTAGTTGTTTATTGGAGCTGTAGTTTGGATAAATTTAGAAAGAGCATTAAATATGATTCTATATTTATTTTTAATCTGACTTGCTTTCATTGTTCATAACTGCTTTGTTTACATTATGATTAGAAAATTATTGTTTATTTTATTGTTTAATAAATTGTTTATTTTTCTCATACAAAGGTGGTTTTATAAAAATGACCCTTATGTTAAATTCAAGAAAGAATGTTCGCAGATCATATGCAACGGCCTATAATCGGCGCCACAAAATTAAATTTTTTTAATGTAATAATAAGAAGGAAATTGTGGTGATGTTTAACATTAACAATTATTAATGTTATGCTGGTTTAACATAACCAATTTAGTTAATATTAGATTGAATGTAGAATGGCATAAGTTTTTCATCCAAGTAATGAGTTGCCTTTTTTTCAATTTCTTCTATTAGCTCACACACTCTTCCTATATATATCTTGTTCAAATTTTCAATCGTTCATAAAATACTTTTTATTCATTCACTCAAGTTCAAATACATTTTTTAACTTGTAGTGGAGGACACTTGATGTTAACACAGTTTTTCAAATATTAATTCAGTAATTAACTTTAATTAATTAATTTTAGTTTTATATGGGAGAAAGAAATTCTCTTATATAAGATATTTAGCAGGATATAAATTTAGGAATAAATACCGTCAGTGGCGAAGCGTGTGGAGAATCGCTGGAAAAAGTTTCTTTTTACATTCTGAGTTCTAGTCTGAGTCAAGGAGGGAACAAAATGGAAAATGAAACATGTGAATAAATTAGTGAGAGAGAGATGGAAAGTGTGTATGTGTGAGAGAGAGAGAGAGAATATTTTCTAACTTAAAAAAAGGAATGAAAATTATTTATAAAGGACTTTCTGCAATATAGTAAAAAAGAAAAAAAAAGTAACTAAAATAAAATTTTTCTTTGTTGACCTAAATTGGAATTGGCTTTTAATTTTTTTTATATATATTACTTGTTTTTCAGGCGTTCGATGTTACGACAGCGAATCTGGATTTAGATGTGGAGCCTGTCCTCCAGGTTACACTGGAGACGGAATTGTGTGTAAACCTCTCGATAAATGTGCAGACTCCCCTTGCAGTGCAGGCGTACGATGTACCAACATTGATGTACCACCCTGGTTCCGATGTGGTCCGTGTCCTGAAGGATTTAGTGGAAACGGAACGCATTGCGATGATATTGATGATAAAATAAGCGACCTTTTAAATTTTAGTTGCTTAATTTTTGAAATTTTTATGTTTGATTAGACTTGTACATGCCGTTAATAATTTCCATGATCCTAATTAAACAATTTGTTTTAAATTTTTTATATTTTTTGATAAATTTTAAAAACTCTTTTCTATTCATAAATTGTTTCAAAGTTTAAAAGCATTTAAAATCTGTAATCGATTTCGTTAATAATATGTGATCAATGAAAGCGATTCATCATGGAGTCTCCTATAAGCAGTGGCTCAACTATACCATCTGAGGACCGTGGCAAGTTTTTCGAATGGGGCCTCTCAATGCAAAGTATCATCCCTGTATTTTCTTTTTAACAAAGTACTACCTAAATATGTATTTTTTGTTGATGCTATGAACTTTAAAGGGGTTATTGAATTAAATTACCGTATTTTTGTCAACAAAAGTTTTATCGTGCTATCTAATCAGCGAAAGTGTCAGTTCAAAGTTCAAGTTTCGGGACAATGAAATATTTGATGCATAAAATAGCCAAATTGGTGTAATCTGTCTTGTCCCATAGAATTTCATAAATAGGTTTTTATCAATTTTAATTTCAAGAATGATCGCTTAGCACTAATCGCCGTCACAAGAATTGTTACAAATAACATAAATGCAGTGTACACTTCAGGAAAGCTTGATGACAAAGGTAATAACTGGCTGATTAATAAAACCAGCAGTTACCTTTTGAAAATGATTCCATTTTAAAAGACAGGTATATCCTGTACACCTTTTCTTAATAAAAATTCTTCAACCTTATCGAAGACAATTCGGAATGTTGGGGCATTTCTTTGTACTCAACCTCTCTGCTCGGGCCCGATCCTGAGGCAATTTGCCCTTTTTGCCACCCTATTGTTACGTCACTGCCTATGTTTTTCATTAGCTCAAAATTTAAATCTTTCTTCATTAAAGCTTTTTGGTAATGACGTCGTTTAACGTCAAAAATTGATAAATAGTTAAATCATAAAATGTTGCTATTCATGAGTGAGATTTAATAAAAAGGAGTGTTTTTTAATCATACTTTAAAAAAAAAAAATCTGAATAAAGATGAAGGTGATAAATTATGAATAAAATAAACATAGTAAGTGAAGTCGACATGTATTCCACAAATTCATATCTATCTCGGGCAGATCTTGAAAACCATGTTTATCTATACAATGATTGAAAATATAATAGTTATCAGATAAGTTAGATATCAAAAGAATGATGTTAGAGATAGATACAAAAAATTGTAATGCAACATTTATTTTTTTGAAAAATAAAGTCAACTAATATTTATTTTGGATAAGTACATATTGAACAAAGAAATGTCTTCGTATTTCTTATTATATTCTATATTGTTCGTAAACAGTCCATAAATTTCTTCCAATACGTAAGAAAATATATAAATTTCTAAACGCTGGATCATGAATACGTTAAGCTTGTTGACATTTTACAATAGAATGGCAGTTTAAATGGATTTATATTCATCCTTGTTGCTTTCATATTGTAAAATAAGCATCTTATGGGCCAGCATTTCGGCTTTAGAGTTTTGCAAATTTAAAATGTATTGCCGATATATGACTTAGACATGTGAATCTTCGGTTCTATTCACTACTTGTCAACATTCGCTTCTATTTGCTTGTGTGTTCAGAACTGAAATTCCTGCTGATTACGTCATAGAATGTCAACCAATCTGGAGCTTGATAGCGGTCAACCAAATGATCTTGCGCGCCCCTTTGGAAATGCATCAAAACTCCAAGGGCTACATATAAAATTATATATCCCCATATTAGATTTAGACACATTATAGACATTTTTTGAGTGAAAAATTGAAACATAATGAGCTATTATTTTTGTGTTTACAGTTATTTTTACATGTAAACATAGATAATATAATAATAATGATACTAAACACACACTGTAAAGAAATATATAACGCTAAAATGAAAAATAAAAAAAAAATACATAAATATAAAATAAATAAATAAAAATGAAATCATTAAAAAATATTTATTTCACTTGTGCAAAAATTTGTCTGTCCACTTTTTCACTTAGCTTTTGTAAATCGATCTCAATTTGGGTATTTGCACATTGTAATTGGTGTTGCAGGTTAGCGTCCGTTATGTTTGAATTTGTTTTGTTATGTTTTGTGTATGGTCCATTTCATATTAGAAAAAAAAAAAACTATTCGCAGAATAAGTTGACCCAAAAGCTCTAACAACTTGAACTAAGTGTCTGGTTTACTCTGCTTTCAACAATCAACTGTGTATATCTGGGGATGGTCACTGTGTCACTGAGGTCACTTAAAAGTGAAACATAGAATCTGTTATATTAGATGTTTCATCATGAGTTCACAGAATATAATTTAACTATTCAGCGAACTCATAACTGTAAACTCATAAATAAAACAGGCAATAGCAAGAATATTAGTTTAAAATCAAAGTTAATTTTTTTCTCATCATTTCGAAAATTAATTTTTGAATATAGGGAATGCGCACATAATGCATTTTTTAATACATTGGTTTTCACTATTTTAGAAATTATAAAATAAATATATTTTGTAAAAGTGTGAAAGAATCTCACGGGCCAGTAAAATATTCAAAGGCAGGCCGCGGGTTGGCCACCCCTGACTTAAACATGCGAATCTTCGGTTCTATTCGCTACTTCTCAGCATTCAGTTCTATTCATTTGAGTATTCAGAACTGAAATTGTTGCAAATTCAGTCGTAAAATGTCAACCAATAGGGAGCCTGATCTCCTGCTCAGGATGGTCTTCTAAAGGTATTAAAATATCAGGTGAAAATTTATCCTTAAAAGCCCAGTATGCCAATTAACGAGCAGCTCCATGTAATGAATTTTAGAAAAATAATGATTATTTATTCTGCAATTTTGTTATTATTATTAAAAATTATATCTTATATGTAACTGTTTCAGTGTGATTTAGCCAGTCCTTGCTTCAGAGATGTGTCTTGCAGAAATACTGCTCCGGGATATCGATGTGATCCTTGTCCTGTAGGATACACCGGTAATGCTGTAGAAGGCATTGGAATAGAATATGCCCTCCAAGTTAAACAAGTAAATTAATTTTAATTTTTTTAAATAAATATATTTAAAACATTTTTAACATATAATATGTATATGAAATTATAAAAGAATAAATTAAGTTTTGATTCATTAAGTTTAGTAATAGTTAAGTTAAACATATAAACTTTTTTTATTTTCCCCAGAGTTGCTACGATGTCGATGAGTGCAAATCTAATAATGGACGGTGTGCTTTGAATTCCAGATGCATAAATACAATGGTAATAAATAATTATTCTATTTACCATTTGAATAATTATTCTATAAAAACAAATGTAGATTGAATTTTTATATAATTTGTAATATTTCTTGTAAAAAGTAATCTTCTGAAGTCTAGCTTATATATTTTTAGAAAAACCATCAAATGTTGCCATTTTTCCTATTTTTCTATGAAAAATAATATTTCATTATTTTATTTCATATACTTTTTTGTGGGGATTTTTATTCAATAACTATTATATTTATGATATTATAATAGGATACCAGCCCTACATTCATTTAAGATTACGTCATTTACCCTTAATACAGCAGAACTGTAGGTAATCATGCCTTGCTTTGGATTCACTGTGGTGCTGATTATTCTACCTAATAAACTCTTAATCTTTATTATTCCGCAAAGTCCTTCAAATAAAAAGACCACAGATATTCTAAATTACTCTTATAAGATATTTTTAATAATTAAGAAGGATACGTATGTAAGATAAAAGATAAGTAGATGACAATTCTAATTTTATTATTAAAATTTTTATCAATGTTGATATTGTTTATATTGAAAGAAATTTTTCTGTAACATTTCTGATATTTTATTTATTGGTGTTCAAAGATTTATTTATAACTATAGATGATTTTTTTGGTATTCATAGGCAGAATATTTTATTTATTATTATTCGAAGATGCACTTTATTTTATTTATTTATATGACGAATTCTATTCTTTATTCGAATTTTAATTTAGAAATTGTAGAATATGAAGTAAGATTATTTTTCTCATCCAAAATAAGAGATCCTTTCAACAAAGCCTAGGTTTCCTTAGGAATTTGTAGACTACTGGTTAAGAGGCCGTATTGTGCAATAACAAGAGAGAAAGCCCTACTCGTGACTCAGTGGCAACGCTCGCCGCTGGTGAGCATTCGAACTGAGGTTCAATCTGCTGGTGGCTTTGTTGCAGACACTGCTTCAAAAAACGAGGAATCTCGAAAGCGTTTGTGATGTTCAGCATCTTGCCTCGTGGTTCGACTACCTGGTGGGACTTTTTCGGGTTTTCTCCCATACAATAATCTCTCTACGATAGTTCTCGATAGGCTCCATCTCGATAGATCTTCTCTACGATAGGCCCATACGATAGTTCTCTCTAAAAGGTCCTCTCGGAAGGCACTGCTGTCCTTCAGAGATCACGGAGCCAAGTCAGCTTCTACCTACGAGCGCTCCATCACAACAGAAGCTGCCATCTTTTCCCTCCTATGAGACCACACGGGTTCCTGGACTTGGAAGAGAAACACAATGGAGATAAGAAACGCGACACAAGAGAAAAAATAGTGGATTAGTAAAATCCAAAAAACTCTGATCAGTTGGAGGTTTGCTTAAGCTCACAATAGAGCTCAAGGTATTAGACAAGAGTCACGAGTAGAGCTACGTGCTTATAAAATCTGAATATTTGAATTCCTAAGAAGGTTTGAGGGTTTTCAAAAATGAACCAGAACAGTCCAAAAGAAAGTATTCTTTTAAAAAAAGTTGCAGTTGCTATCCATACTCAGATGCATTTAATTGAATTCCAAAAGGTATTTTCAAAAGTAATAAAGTTGCATTATCGAAAATCCTTTTCTACTTTTTGCCGATATCTAAGAACATTTCACAAAATAGAAGAATATTTCATAAAAATAGAAGAATCAGAATCGTTAAGATTAAATTGAATAGTTTTTATTTTATTGCAAGAATTTTAATACCTTTTATTATTCATATTGCTGTAAAGCATTAACTATTCTGATTGCCTTTGTTCTTCATATTTAAGAACATCAATAGTATTAAAAGATTAAATTAATGAATAAATTTTTACTTGCAATGAAATTTTGTTTCAGTTTTTATACCATTCATTAGTTAATCACGAGGTCTCGGTAACTATTCAAACTAAAAAAATTTTAAAACAATATTAAAGCACTAGTTTTATAAAAATAAAATATAAACGTGGTTAATTATTTTCTTTTGTTAGGTTAAATCTTTTTCAAAAAGGATTTTTAGAAAGAAGATATTGAAAAAGAAATGGTTTTATTACTATTTAAAAATAATATTTCTTTTAAAAATAAATTTTCTAGGCGAAATCTATATTTAGTTTATTTATAATTCTAATAATTACTTCCAATTAAAAATGTAAATAAGATATGTAGCAAAATAAATTAATTAAGAGATAAATAGTCTATAAGTCGATAAATCCAATTGTTTAAAATAATAATAAAAAATAATAAGATAATGCAAAAATAATAAGATTAATCTAATTTAATGAAGATAATAAGATTTTACAAAATATTAAAAGCTCCATGTAAGTCTCTTTAATTGTGAAATAATTTTTAATTAATTTTTAAGGAATTCCAATCGTCACGGCTTAAAAACTTACTATAAATTTAATGTTTCTTTTTCATGGATGCTGAAAATCTAATAATGTTAAATAAGAACTTAGTTTCTCCAAGTAAATGAATTATGAGTAAAAGCTTTCTGGATTATCTCTTAAATTATTGTGCATGCATAAAATTTATGTAAAACCATTAAAATGTGATAAGATAATATGCCAGGAATGCTAATTAATTTCTAATGAGATAAATCCAAAAAACCAATCAATAGCACGAGACGAAACATGTTGTTTATTAGCATGCATTGAAATTCAAGGATAGAAATAATTTTAGTAAACTGAGTAAGCAATTATTTTTTCTGCATTTGATTGTCCATCATTTGTTAATAATAAATCATATTTCACATTATTTGAGGTACATTATGATGATTCTGTTGTACAATTTTCAGTAGAGAGATGAGAAAATCTACCGGTGCAGTACACAGGTTGGGCAACCAGATAGAAAATAGATGCGGTTGGGTTGAGATACTAGAAACACAGGTTGTAGAACTCACAACTTTATTGAAACACAAGCACGAACATCGCTCACACAAAATTTAACACATTTAAAAACATATAATTATTGACTCGTGGAAAGATTCCACTTCTAAACCGAAAACCTGATACTCGGCTATGCGCAGGATGCGCGAAATATACTTCCTCTCCGGTTAAGAGTCTGTAAAAAACTAATGATCTAAATATATTTCCTCTGTGGATAAGAAACTATAAATTAAAAGTTACTCAGCAGGAGCTTTGTACTCCCTCAAAGAGTCTCGAGAATTACTAATCATTTCTCCTGAACGACACAGGAATTGAAGATATCCATAAAGAATCTCTAAGAAAATAGACTGCCATCTCTTATTAAAAAATTGTTGACTTATTGCCATTGTGTCTATTCATTTTTAAATTGGCTATAATGTATTACGCCATATGATAGAATCGAATTTTCATTTACACTTTAACGTGCAAGTACTGGAACATGAATGAGGCTGTAATTAAGAGACACAAATTAATAGCATATCCAAAATATCCATTATATACATTTTCAATTACTTTAACATTAATTTCCTTAGTGTGAAGTTATAATGAAGATTTTTTTTTTTACTAAATGAAATTAACGTATAAATTGTTTTAAAAATTTATTGATTCATTGAAAGATATTTCAGACATAGATATCACAAAAATAACTTTAACAATGATAAGTAACTGTGATACTGGAAAAAAATTTGCACATTTTAAATGTATAAAACTCTTTTAAAAAATGTATATTTCAAGGTTTACCAAAAAAATTCATCAATAAAATGTACAAAAAATGTATAAAATAATGTTAAAATGTATAAAAATGTTCATAAATAAGTACTTCAACCATTACCGATTTCATCAATTAGAAAATGTTGCATTTTTTTTTTTGAACATCAATGGACCTTTAATTCACTCATGTATGCTACAAACAGCCGGAGGAGATTAGGGATGACTTCCAAGAGAACTTTTAGGGGGTAACTGGACCGAATTAGTGTCACAATTTATCGTTAGAATTTTTAACACTCTTTTTAAACGTAAAAACACTAAAAAAAAAAAAAAATTGCTTCAAAACACCAGATATGGTAAGAAAATACAAACGAGATTTTTTTCTCTTCAGTTTTGTTAACAAATATTTTAAAACAGATTAATTTAACACCGAAAGATTGTTCAATACCCGATATTTAAAAACTAAAATGTTTATTTATTATTATAACTAAACTTTATTCTTCAATTTCTTCTATTAGCTCGCACTCTCCTATATATATATCTTGTTCAAATTTTCAATCGTTCATGAAATACTTTTTATTCATCCACTCAAGTTCAAATGTATTTTTTTGAACTTGCAGTGGATGACACTTGATGTTAATACAGTTTTTTCAAATATTAATTCATTAAATAAATTTAATTAATTAATTTAAATTTTTTTAGATTTAAGTTGCATATATCTATCAATAGATGGCGCCAGATAAACTTAAAAAAATCAATGAAAATTATTTATAAAGGACTCTCTGCAATATAGTGAAAAAAAAAAAAAGTAGGAATTGACTTTAAAAATCTTTTTTATATTACTTGTTTTTATTTAAAAAGTAAAACTTTTATTTATAAGGCTTTATGGCATTTAAGACAGAGATTTAAATCTTTGTCTTAAATGCTTTAAAGCTTTGTATTCATCTAAAGTCTTTAAACACAGAAGAAGTAATCAAAATCCCACATGTTTCAGTTCAAATTTCATTCATGAAAAGTGTCCGGATAGGTGAGTCATATTGTGGGATTGTTGGATATCATTGTTATTTCTTTTCCAGGGCTCTTACATCTGTGGAGAGTGCCGAGAGGGTTACGTGGGAAACCAAAGTATAGGCTGTCACCAACATCCCGGATCTTGTCCAGATGGAACCATTTGTGATCCCAACGCAGAGTGTGAACTCAGAAGAGGATATCTCAGCTATCAGTGCAGGGTGACTACTTCTTCTTAGACGACTTCCTTCTTACATTTTTTTTTTTCCTTTTGTTGTCGAATTAAAAAAAAGAAACAAATGTTACTTGCTGTTTAAGCATTTATCCAGTCTGTTGTTTTACATTTATTTTATAACTGATTAAATCAATTTAAAACATTCATCCTATACAAGTCACAAGTCCTATACAATATATATTAGTTTTCCAGAAAATGAAATATTTAAAATATTTTAACACATGCACGAAAATAAAATTAAAACATTATTATATATTACATAATTGTTATAAGGAAATAGAAGAAATTATTTCGAAGAATAATTATAATAATGATTAGAAATATAGAAGAATTTATTATTTTTAATTGTTTGATAAATTCTCTATTTTTGAAATATTTTCAAAATTCCTGTTTCATCGCAGAGAAATTGAAAGAACTTATAGAATGCAGAATTTTTTTATTAAATTTATTTTATTTAGACTCAAATAATTCAAAATTAGAAAATTTCAATTTTGTAATATAAAGCTATTAAAATCTGAAATATAAAGTAATTATAAATAAATCTGAAATTTAAAGTAATTATAAATAAATTTCAAATATAAAATACTTATAAATAAATCTGAAGTGAAAAGCAATTATTTTGTGCAGTGCCGCATTGGATGGGCCGGTGATGGATTTATGTGTGCACCAGATAGCGATTTGGATGGATGGCCGGATTTTGATCTGCGCTGCAGCCACCCCAGATGCAAGGCTGTAAGTTGAATTGTTTCCTTCCTTTTAATAGGTTTATTTCATTTTAAATTGTTATTAGTTATATATGATGTTATAAATATATAGTAAGATAGTCGTTATTGTGTTTGGTTATATTTGTCATTCGTTTGTTTAATTATTTTTATTGATTTGAGATCACAAAACACAAGTTTTACAAAGATTGATTTATTGAACAATATGAAGTTCAACAAATTTCTTTGTTCTGTTTTTGCTAAATGTATTATAGAGAAAAGACAATAGAATTTTAAATATTTTATTGGATATCCACTATAATAATGGTTCTTATATAATGTTTTTATAGTAAGAACTATATAATTTAAATCATCCTTAACTTGCCAAAGCGAAGATTCAATAATAAATTAGATAATAATTATTAATTTATAAATTATAATAATTATCGATAATAATCTTTTGATCAACTTAAAAATGATTAATTATTTAATACTTGCAGTGATTTTCTTTAAGCATTTAAATGAAAAATTGATAATGATAATGATAAAAGAAAATTGCACACAACAAATAAACTTAATTAAGATAAATTTTAATACTGCAGAAAACATTTTTATCAAATTAAAAAAATATATGCTTTCTAGAATAATTAGTAGACATCATTCTAATGTGGAATTTGGATTTTAAATGTTGCAAAGAAAGTTTCTAAAATAACAGATTTAATTTTAAATAAATTTAAATATTTTACTTTAGATACTTTTTTTTTTGTTTTTAAACAATTTTTCATATAGTTATAAGAGTGTTAAGGCAAAATTTTAAACCTTATTCCTCTGTTCATTTAGTGGAGTATACTAAACTAATTTCACAGGTCGAATAAAAATCAATCTTTGTAAATAAACATCTCAAAATATCTAACAGCATTTTTATCCAGAATAATTTGAAAAATTACGTTTATCAATCGTCTTATTCAAAGAGCAATTTTGTGTCTAGTGTCTCACAAAGTAGCTTCTTATCTTCTGTATTTGGCCACTTTCTTAACATTTAAGATGGATCGCGTCCTTTAAGTTGACGCGCTGCCTATCTCTCGGCCAGTTTTCTATTGATACCCGTGTCCTGAATATGAATAAGGTTGCGCTTTTTCTAGGACAACTGTCCGATGACTCCCAACAGTGGTCAAGAGGACGCTGATGGAGATGGATTGGGAGATGCTTGCGATGATGATGCTGACAATGACGGAGTGCCTAACAACCCTGTAAGTAGCACCAACCTTCAGAAAAGGTTGGATTTTTCTATGAAAAAGAATATGTCTAGCATAGATTCTTTAAGCTTGAAATAAAAATTGAATAGGTTAAGAAGTTTAAAAATCCTTAGAGAAATACAAAATTATATATATTGTACAAAAATATACTACTGTGTCCAAAAAAAAGTAAGACCAATTTTCAATTTAAAATTCCCAGGACTTCAATTTTGTTTCTTTTTTAGGTTGCTGGCACTGTCCTTGGCATCTGTGTGAAAGTTGACGTCAAAATATTCATTAGTGTTTGAGTTACGCTTTGCTTTGTGAGGAGCTAAAACTGATTCAGGCGATTTTTGACATGTCTGAATTCATTGAGCAAAGGACTTGCATTACATTTTTTTTTGCAGAAACGTATAGAATGTTGCAGAAGCATTCATTCGATGAGGATTCCTATATCGGAAAGAAATGTTTAGAAGTGATATAAACAGTTAAAAAAAGGCAGAGAACGCGTTGAAGAAGACGCGTCGACCATCAACCTCAACCGACGAAGCTCATGTCCAAAAATTAAAGATTTGGTGCTTGCAAACCGTCGATTTACAATTAGAGACCTTGCTGATGATGTTGGGATTTCAAAAAGATCGGTCAATTTCATTTTTGGGCCTCAAACGCGTCAAATCTCGATTGGTACGGAAAACACTGAATGCGCCAGTTCGCACTGTATAGATTTTTCGTGACTGTTTCGCCAAAAATGAAACCATATCATTCCACAACCACCGTATACACACCGTGTGACTTCTGGCCATTACGCAAACTCAAAAGACCACTCGGGGACACCATTTTGAATCGATCGAGATTCAACGTGAATCACCGCGCACTTTGAAGGCCATCCCTGCTGATAACTTTTTAGCATGTATTGAGGATTGAACAAACGTTGGCACAAGTGCATTGTGTCCTGAGGGGATTACTTTGAAGGCGATTAAATAAATTTGGAAGAACAAATAAAAGTTTTTTGAAAAAAATAAGTGGTCTTACTTTTTGGACACAGCCGTACGTCTTTCTTGACCTAATTTATAAAAGGTTAGCTAATGCTTATTTTAGAAAAGACTTTTGTTTTCATCTATATAAATAAACAATTTATATAAATTTATCTCAATAATATCTAAAAAATTCTAGATCCAGTTTTTTTTTTTTTTGCATCGTAGTGTTTTAATACTGTAATGAAAACTCGCCAAAATGGCGTAAAATCTAATTTATCTCAAATTGGGTAATTTTTTTAAAGAATATTGATCTTATCATCTTTAATAGTTTGCTTTGGATTGTATTAAAAATCTACTACTTTTCCTGCTTTCAATAAATATTTATTTTCATATTATTATAGGGAAATAAAATATTTTGATACCGGATTGAACAATTGTATTACGTGTAAAAAAATAATGACATTTATAATGTTTATACACTTCTCTGAATATGTCTGATATAAAAGTTAAAACATATTATTTATTAAATCTATATTTCTCAAAGTTGTTCAAAGAGCCTATGCGCTGCTTTTAGTTTAAATCCAAATTTCTTCAAAATTGTCATGGATATTTCTAGTATAAAAAAAAATATTAATTTAAAAAAAATATCTGAAATTGGATTAATATTCGTTAAAAAAAATTTTCTGATTTGAGATTAAATTTTAAGCCAATTTGGCGAGTTTTTGTGGTTGGCGAATTTCTTATAATTGATTCATGGTTTTTAATTTTTACCCTGTGGTTTTCAGTCCTTTTTCCCTCACTATAATTCTCCACTCACTATTTGTCCGGATGTTACAAATTTGATAGCCGTAGAAGTGCTAAGTCTGTCCCAGAATGAAGTTGGGAGAAAGGAATTGAATTATATTATGGTTTTTAGTGTAAAATTTGCAATATCACCTAACACTATTCAATCAGATCAGAATCAGACTCTGAACGAAGAGTAGCAAGTAGATCTACAGAAAATGTAAGCATATCAGAAAATCAGAATGGATTTAATAGGTCGAATGAATAGGTCGTTTTTTATTTTGAAGACCAAATAAAATTTTTACATCTGCTTTTTAAAGATAAATTTGTAAGGCATACCACTTTAAAATAGAAATTTACACGCAATGAGAATGTTAATAAAATGCTTTAAAAATGCTAGTACTGCTTTTAAAATTCCAATGCTAGTGCTGAACTGAGCGAAGAAGCTGTCTTGAACAGACGTGAATCTAAATAAAGAGTTAATAAGTTTTATTTCCTGAAGCCGTGAAGCGCTTGGTTATGTGTGCTAATAATACTTATATGTTGTTGCTGTCGTATCCCTTGAAGATCACAAGAGAATCAAATGTCGTGATCCTCCCGAATAATAATACCTAATGTTGATTGCCGTCTTGGACTATAAATCCTCTTCTGGCGGATGATCCAGACAATGCATGGCTGTTGCAACAGCTAGACAATCGAAGACATGATGAGGGGAAAGCTCGACATCAGGACAGTTGTCACATTTGTGCTATTTTTAACACCATCAGCAGAAATTTTCATATTTTTATGATGCTTCATCCTTAATCTTGTGAGAGTAGTAGTTGTTTTTCTGTCGACATTTCGTTCTGTAATTTGTTATTTAGTTTTGATCTTGAAGGAATCATAAGTTTTGATTTTGCCAACGCATTTGTATCTGCAAGGGAAGTAGCAATGGCAATGGCCGATCCAGACTTCTGACATTTTTCGCCAAAGAATCTGCAATTTCATAAAATTTCAAATCCACATGAGCAAGAATCCATTGCAGGATACACATTCTGTGCAAGCAGTGGATTTGTTCTAAAAAGAGATATAATGCTCAAGATCATACTTGAAAGGTCTTTACTATGAGCCTGTAAGGCAGAATTTGAGTTAGTGAAGATAGTAATTCCATTCATTTGTTGTGATGGAGGTAGATTCAGATAGGACGCAAGTGCCTTTTGAATGGCCAGCAATTATCTTGTGAAGTTCATGTAATTTTTCCAGTACCGGCCGCAATCTCAATTATTTGTCCTAAGGGGAGCAGTAAACCAACTATGGCACCTCCATTGCAAAACGTTGAGTTGGATGATCCATCAGTGTAGGCAATGATGTGATTATATGATGAAATTGAAGCTGATAGTTATATAAATACAGAATTAATAACTGGATAAATATATGTGTTTTAAGCAAATGTTTCTGAGAATTTTTTTTTTCCTTAATCAAAATCTATAACTTGAATATTGATAAAAATACTGTAATACACTATTATCCTAAATGAATAAATTGCACGGAAAATTGAGTAATTTAATTATTTCAATTAATTTTTTTCTATGAAATTTTTTTTATAGATTAATTTTCTATGTTTTGTTTTCCACTATACTTTACTTGATAGGTAATTAATTAGTGAGATAAATCACCCTGTTTAGAAAAGAGAATGCAATTTTATAAGCTTGGAGTCAAATTCCTATGTTTATTATTTTAATATTAATATTATTGCTTATCTTGATTTGGAAAATAATTTTAATAGATAATTTTTTTTTTAATTTTCTTTTTTTCGAAGACCAAATAAAAATTTTACGTCGTTTTTTTTAAAGTTAAATATATAATATAAACTACCTAGAAAGAGAAATTTATATGCATCGAAAAGGTTCGTAAGGTGCTTTAAAAATTAACCTGTTACAAAAAGGTGTATTATTAGCCCATTTTTCATTTTATATTTCAGCCCTTGGACAACTGTCCGTTAACTCACAACCCGAAACAAGAAGACACTGACATCGACGGTCCTGATCGAAGAGGTGATGCTTGTGACAACTGTCCTAAAATTCCTAATCCGATCAGACAGATTCGGACGGAGATGGCATAGGAGATGCATGCGATCAAGATTCGGATCAAGATGGTACGTCTATTTACTTTTTTAAAAGAAAATTAACATAATTTATACTACACATTGAGATACACTTAGAGCTTATTTTTGTAAGTAACTAAAATTTACATAAAATCTTCAATATTTCGCAGTTTTTAGTACTTAAAAATTACTCGATAATGCTTATTACAAGTGCTTCTTAAAAGGTTTTCGTTGGACAATGATATTTCCTACTAAATAAGTTAGTTTTAAAGCTTAACTTTCCTTTATTTGAATGTAAAGTGGATGGAAACATACATAAAGGAAAACTTCCAAATGAAACAGTCCGACTTTCAGGGAAATTTTAACACAATCGTAAGAGTATCTATTAGGATTGAAAAGCTCTTACATCAACACGTATAAAATTCGTATTCACTAGCAAACGAGCTGAGTATTGATTCCTAAATTAATTAAAAAATTGAAAATAATTTCGTTGAAATTAATTTTCTTAATTCAAGTTATTTCGTTTTCCCTAAATTCACTAAGCTTTACTTCATAATATTTTTGCGATGCTTTCTTATTATTATGCCAAAGAAAAAAACATCGCCAGCATTAACGCCAAACGAGTGTTGTCACTCATAGTCCGTCTTTTGTTACGAGAAGTGCTCTTGGTGATTATGTTGGCAATCCTTTTGGCGATCATTTTGGCGCAGTTAAAATAATGTGAAGGTGAGTGGGGTCGTACAAGAAAAAAAAATCTTTTTTATTTAAAAGATTTATTTAAAGCGACGAAAACTTTTATTCGTTTCATGTGGGCAGCCATTTTAACAAAATAGAAAAAAAAAAAAAAAATTGAAAATAAATAAACAAAAAAAATGATCTCATATAAATTAATGACAAACTATGAATGAAAAGATTTTATATATTTTTTATGTTTTTCAAAAGTGTTTGTTATGGTATAAAGTTAGAATAATTAAAAACCAATGTTATTACACAGAATAAAAATAATATCAGTGCCAATATAAGAGAAAGCCCTTGTTTTCCTTCCTAAAAGATTTTATAGAGATAGTTCTCTAACAATATTTTGTCAGTTGCAAATTTTTAATTCAATTGTGAACTGTTTAATTGGCTGTTTTTAAACAAAACACGAAAAAAATTATCAACAAAATTTCCTTTCTTCAGCTTTTTCTATCAAAATTATTTAATTATTAGTAAATACAAAATTTACTTTTGTTTGAAAGAAATTGTTTAGCAGAAAATTAAATTTTTCAATGGTGTTTTCATTACTGAATCTTTAAGAAAAGGTTGTTTAACGGACAACAACTTTAACCTTTCAGGGAATTAATTTATAAAACTTTAGTGTAAATATTTGCATAAAAACATATAGTTTGGGTTCTCAATTATTTTTTAACATATATTGAATTAGTTATATTATTTTTATTTTTGAAGTATTTCTTAATAATAATAATAATCTCTTATTTTTTAAGTTTATACTTTAATTATTCCCTTTTTTAAAGAAATATTATAAAATAGAAAATCAAAATTACTCAAAGGTAAAAAAACAAATTGAATTTTCAATAGAAATATAATAAAAACAATCATTTTCCATCTTTTTAAGTTTTATAGATCTCAGTTGCTTTTTAGTGCACTCAAAATTATATTTATCATAGTATACAAAATAAGGATTATAGTTTTAAAAAAAAAGTTTATTTTCATAAAATAAAAAAAAGTATAATAAAAGTTAATTATTTTTGAAACATAGAATTTATGCCATCACATTACCAGATTTTATAAGCCGAATTATATTTCAAATATGTATCCAATAATTCTTTTTATCACATAAAAAAAACCCGCTCTAGTTTAGTTTTCTTATCTACTTCTAGAAATCTCTTTCAATTTTTTTATTATTGCTAAAAAAAAAAATGTCCCAACCACCAAATTAGAGCTCTAAGGGTAATTTTCTTTTCGAGTTGGTAGTTTTTCTTTTTTTTTTTTTCGGTTGTTGTAGAGATAACACTTATTTCAGTAAAAATAAAAAATAAAAAAATAAAAAAGAACGAAACTTACTCTGCATGTCTAGTAATGAGAATAAATTTTTTTTTTTACAGAGTTTTTTTTTTTTTTTTTTTGTGTGTGTGTAAAGGTAAAATTAAAAATTCGAAGTAGTACGCTTGCCATTGGTTGATTAGAAAAACCGATGATTAATTAATGCATTGAAGTGTTGTCTTTCTTCACGAGATAAAAGAAAACCCTAGATTATTTTGTCTCAAAAGATTATAATAGGTCGATATTATTTTTAATCTGAGGAATTTTTAAAAATTGTTTTTCCTATCGCTATAATAATATTTTAAAATTAAAATATATTTAAAACTTTATTATATAAACATTTATAATAAAGCATATTATTTTTCAGTGTACAAAGAAATAGGCAAATTACATGCTTCTTGTTAAATTTGATAATTAAATTATTTCAAATATATTCAAAATAAAATATAATTTTTTGCTTAAAATAAAGATACTTTTAAATTATATTCAATTAATATTATTATTTAAAAATATCTTTTTAATTATTAAATAAATTTATTATTATTTATTAATAATAAATAAATTTATTTATTATTAATGAATATATAATAACATAATATATATTATATTCATATATTAATAATTATAATAATTATATTAATTATATATAAATTTATTATGACATAATATATATTATAAATATTTATACTAATATATAACAATTATTATATATTAGTTAATTAAATATTTTACTAATATATAACAATTATTATAATTATTATTATTATTATTATTATTATTCTGTCTTTTACAACACTAACAAACTAATTCCGTGGTATTACAACCTACGGTGGGCCAAGGCCGTCTGCCTCCTGACAGGTTTTGAGGCAGGAGATTTTGTCATTTACATAGTAGAGTTGTCATCCCTACACTCTACAGTCATATAGACCTGAACCTAAGGTTTAAAGTGGATTCGAACCACTGCAATCATCCATGCTACCGTCATGATTTGAACCATTACGGCACCAGAGCGCTAGTCACTCGGCCTAAGGACCCTATCTATCTATCTATCTACCCTTACAAAATATTAACTCCATTTGAAAAACGTGTTTTATTTATAATCATTAATATATAAATATAAATTTACCCTTTTAATTAAATCATGGCTACTTACTCTTATAAACAACGTATACAAAGAAGAAAATACATACTTGAAAATTCTTTTTTCTAAATCTCTGACTTGAAATGTGAAACGTATTATGTTAAGTAACTGACGAATTATTTGTCAATTAATCAGTAATGGTCAAATTAGAGTAATTAAACTTTTCTCGTAAATCGTCACGATAAAATAATTTCTATAATAATGTAACAATATGAAGCCAATTAGACTTTAAATGGTAGTCATAACTCTGGTTTGCTGGTTTTAAGTAATTGCATGAATATTTTAATCTTTTAACGTAAATTAATTTATTTCTGTTCTTTATTTTTCAGGTTTCAATGATCCGCACGACAACTGCCCACGCGTAACCAATCCCGATCAACGAGACAGTGATGGAGATGGACTAGGTGATGTCTGTGACAATTGCCCCTTCGTTGCGAACCCAAGTCAAGTAAGTTTAGCCATAAACTAAAGCAATATTGAAAAGTTGTTTTGACTTGCTATTTATGTTAAGAACTCTTTTTTAATGTTTTTATAAAAATATTACCCATATTGCAGCAGAGAACAACATTTTTCAATTAGCTTACCAAAGGTTAACTCCTCCAGTGGAAAACAGTGTGTGTTCAAAATTCCCCTTGGAATATTTATCACTGGAGTGTCAGGAATCTGCTTAAGTTAATATTTTTTATTTTTTCAATCGGCCTATTTCTCTAATTATAATGGTAAAATTTTATGCAAAAAATATAAAATAAACAACTGAAAAACAAAAGCTACGTATATATAAGGTTGTAATTCTTTTTCGATATCCAAAGATAAATAGAAAATAAATCAATCTGGATCGATACTTTTCCATCCAAACTACTCATATTGCGTCGAGGCATTGATGATCACGCCATATTCCGTTTCCATTATTTCAAAACGAGAAATAATTGTGATTTTCTACGGAAACAACTTTTCCGAATATCAATGTGAAACGAGTGCTTTGGGCACAACTCGTTCAAGCCACTTAAAAGTATGAAGAAAACTACAAAATAATTAAAATCTTTCTCTTCCTTAAGAAATAGAATTAAAAAACTAATTAATTTTGAGGATATTTTCAAATTTCCTTTATAGTCTTTTTCTTTACAAATACGCTATTTTCAAAAGGTATTGATTAAAAAAGTATAACTATGATAGTATTTTCTTTTCTGCATCCATACATGAATTTTTATAGATATTTTCAATTATATAATATTTTATTCAAATGCTGTTTTTACCATAACTTAGATCTGATAAATTTATTTGTTAAAAATAGTTTAATATAACTATTACATCTTTTCCCTCCCTTATGTTAATTTTTTACCTATAACAATGAATTATTCTCTTATTAGAGAGAGAATACTGTTTTCTAATAATTTGGTAATCATTAGAGAATAAAGAACAAGAAAAATAAGTAATAAAAAAATTGATATAGCAATATAATAACAAGATGATTAAACTTAATAATCTTAATCGTATTTCGTTGAATTTGCTGAGTATTTTTTTATGATAGGAAAAAAAAATACAAATCACAAAAAACAAATTAAAATTTTTTTTTTTAATTTTTTATTATTTAAGCTCTTAATTGATGAAAAGCAATTTCGTGAATCTATATATTTATATTGTATTTATAATCATTTACAGTCTTTTAAAATTGAATACGGCAAAAAAAACCTCCGAAAAAGTAATGTTTAGTCTGGCTCATTTTTATGTTGTTTTTGATTAGTCCCGTTGTGACCGAAACCTTTTAATAAAAAAAATATTAACAATTAAAAAAAGCAAATTTAACATTAGCATCTTTTTTTCCTCTAGAATTTCTTTGAAGTACTTTAAAACATTTTTTTAGAATAACTGTATATTAATGTATTAGAAAAAAATATTATAAATATAATATACTTAAAAAAGATATCATAAAAAGTTAATTAAGTATATAAAAAAAATTTTGTGAGAAAGATTGTTTACGATTTATAAACTAAATCCTTTAATTACATTACGAAAAAATATTAAGTTCAAAATATAAATGAATTAAAATTAATTTTAAATTTAATGTTTAATGAAGAAAACTTATTGTTAGTATTATATAAAAAAATACTGATAATATTCGGTATTACTTTAAAAAACACTAATAAAAAATGTAACATTTTAATTAAGTATTTCTAAACTAATCTCAAATTTACAGCTTATAAAATATAATGCTTATGATGACATTTAATTTTATTAAATGTTAATTATAAAAAATTTATATTAAATTGCAGTAAAATAGTTTAAAGACTTTTATTTTTTTAAATATTTAAGATTACATGGAAAACAATAGTAAGATTATTAAAAGAATATATATCAGAATAATAATGTCTGATTATAAATTCAGCTTAAAATAGTCCGGCACCAAATCTGAAAAAAAATTTAGTTATATATTATTTAAATTTTTTGGAGTTTCCATAATATAAATGTACTTAATTTGACCCAGCGAAAATATGAATGTGTTATATTTCATTAGGACCATTAGCACTATTTTCAACGCCTTAATTTGCAAGGTATGTATGAGAAGTTAAGCAGTGGAGAGTTGTGAACTTTAAAAATCAATTGACTTCTGTTATCCTCTCGACATGTTAATATACAATAAAAATGATTTGTGGTAATTAAATTTTAACCTCATTAAAAAAAATAAATGCGGAAAGAAATGTGAAAGTGTCTTAGAAATGAAAAGAGTTACAAAGAAAAAAAGAATCTCGACATAATCAAACTTCATGAAGAAGGTGCATTATCTAGTCAGTGAAGACAAAAGAATGGACGAATGATCAGTGTGAAAAATAAAGAAAAGGTCAATACAAACCGGAATAAATGAAAGTTAGTCCTTACATCAAACATAGCTTAACAATTCTCGCAATGATAAACAATGCAGTAGTTCAATTGTACGAAAAAAATTTATGAAACCAAAAATAAATAAATAAACAATAAATAAAAAATTAAAATATAAAATTAAAATTTTTAAAAATGTGGAAACATTAGTCAAATTTTAAGAGACTAAAAATGTTTAATACATATTTTTAATAAAAGGTATTTAAATATATTAATCTCATTTTATTTGCTGAAAACAAGGAAAAACAAAAAAATATCTAAAAATCAATTTTTGCACGCATTCAGTGCTTTGTTTAGTTTGACTTTAATAGTCCGGGAATGGTTGTATCAATTATCCAGACTAAGTTAGATGTGGCTGCTATCAATTATCAGACTAAGAGCATAATAGGTAATATATGACATTATAACAACTTTGAAAAGGGAAGAGATTTTAAGACTGGTTATATTTTATAGAGTAAAAAATGGAGTGAGACAGAGCTACATACAATAGCAGACAAGCCTCGCCGAAATGCAGTAGCTCTTTTCAGACTTATAACAGGACATGACGTCTGGATGAACACTTATATCGTATAGGTGTATATGACCATTCCTACTGTCGTTTTTATGGATTGAAAGATCCTATGGATAGAAAACACACATAAATAATCAGTTCCGTACAGTAACTTGCAATGTTGCAAGACACTCTATGGAACTGACACCGAGATTGCAAGATATTGGCGTGCCAGAAAGCTCTTGAGAAGATGACTTCGGCGTTTACTTCTTCTACTGTGTTTTGATGTTTTTGTTCTTTCTTTGTTGTATTTGTTTATATGCATGCAGTCCCGCCATTGGAAATAAAAAAATATTTTAACAAAGATTGGCTGTATATTATTAGCAATATTGAGATACAATAAAATTAATTGTATCGAAATTCTGATGATGTGGCCTTGAGTTAATATGATTCCAAGAAAAACATCATTAACTGATTTGTTTTTAAATTTAGTTCTTTAGTTAAATGCAATTTCAGATTAACCTATTGTTATACTTAACTCTTTTTTTTTACATGAGCTTAAAAGATTTAGAATTACTTGATTAAATGAAAAGTCGATTTTGATAAGTCTGGCTATATGTACAACTTTTTAAATAAATCTAAATAATATAAATATTGAAAACAAAATTTAATAGGACAAAAATTCTCAAGCGCTTTTAAAATAAAAAAATAAAACAGCCATCGGTTTAATGTCCCCCAGAGTTTTTTTTATTTTGAACAGTCAATTAAAGTAATTGGAAACTAATTTATTGAATTTTTATCCATCACATTTTTTGGATGTTTTAAAATCCTTCATTTCTATTTAACTAACATTAATTTATAATCGTATTTTGTATTTTGAAAGAAACACGTATTTTAATGCAAATTGTTAAAAAGGTTTGGTCTGACAATAATTCATAATTTTGGTTATATTAAATGCATTTCAAACTAATGCATCATTATAAAATTAAAAATAAAAGTAATCAAATAGACAACTTAATTTTAGTTTTTTTGATTAAACAAAAAGTACTTATTCATGTACGATAAATGTCAAAGATTCATGTAAAAGGTGAAATATTTTAGATTTAAATTAAGTGATGTTTCATTATAAAAATATATCACAATAAAGGACAAAATATAATAGAGATTAAATAAAGGATCAAAGCATAGAATCCATAGAATTTATAATAGATTTTTAAAAATGCCTCTTTATAATTACATTGAAACATTCAAAACTTAACTTTATAAATAGAACTTGTTAGTAACAATTCGGTCTGTTTTCATTCTTTAATAAACAACTTTTTATTAATTTTTTGCTCCTGCATTTATGGTGCTTCTATGAATAAAAGATGATTTTATAGTTACATATATGTATGGAATCCTTTTTTGTATTTTTCTAAGAAATTGTTTCATACCAATTAAAAATAAGTGAAATTAAATATAGCAAAATAAAAAAAATTATTGGATCTTCTTTTTAACGTATTGGTTTTAATATATTGTACTTGTCGAATTTATATTCACTTTATTTTACTGATTTTTAGACTGATCTCGATAAAGATTTAGTTGGAGATGCTTGTGACAATAACTTGGACAAGTAAGTACTTTTACTGAAGAAATAAATAATTAAAACTTAAATAAGATTCTTAAAAAGCAAATAATTTCTAAAACCGAAAATGTCTTCTTCATGTTTGTAATTTTAGACATGAAAACTTAAATACTAATTTATTACTTTTAAATTTATGTAGAATCAAAACAATGCGATTTTTAAAATTTCATAATCTGCGTTATGTTATTAAATTGTTTTTTATTGTTTTCAAATAGTGATTCTGATGGTATTCAAAATAATGTAGACAATTGTCCAGACATTCCTAACAGTGATCAGTTAGATACTGATGGAGATGGAAAAGGTAATTTCAATCCATTATTTATAATATTCTTTCATTACTATTAATTATTGTTATTAAAATATTCTAATATTTTTAACTTAATTATTATTTGAAAATAATTCTCTGCTATTGGGAGTACATTAAGCCTTTGAAATTAAAGTATTGTGTGATTTGAAATTTTTATGAAACCATAACTAAATTTTTTGATTTCTAAATATCAGATTTAAATTTTCCATTCTAGGTGATGTTTGTGATAATGATAAAGATAATGACGGCCATCCGGATAACGTTGACAACTGTCCTTTGGTACCTAATCCTGATCAAAAGGATACCAACCGTAAGTAGGAAACATATTATTACATTTTAAAACTGGAAAGTTTTCATTAAATTTTAATATTTATATCCTAGTTAAAATATCTTATTTAAATTATTATATAATTAATAAACATTAAAAGCAAATGACCTTTGCAAAAATTGTTTATTACATTCTTCAGGTACTGGGAGTTGGAGATGCTTGCAAGAAAGATTTTGACGGTGATGGTACAATAGATGAGGAAGATGTATGCCCGGACAATAGGATGGTGTATGCCACTGATTTTAGAGCTTATCAAACTGTCGTACTTGACCCTGAAGGAGATTCCCAAATTGATCCCCATTGGATTATTTATAACCAGGTAATCCATATAGTGAAAATTCTTTAACCATTATATACTTTTTTTCCAATTTGATTTCATTGCAACGTTCAGAACCGATTAAGTATTACAAACACTGATTTTTTTGTGAATAAAAATTCAACGCCAAGTTGATTTTATTGTCAATATTCCTGGAAAATGTTTTTCTAAAATATTTTTTATTTATTTTATTTTACAAATGACAAACATTGGCGCTTAAGCCATTAGTTCCCGGGCTCTCAGTACTTTTTGACCACGTCCTTATACCGAGAAAGTGCATTACAATTATTTAAATGTTGAAAAGTCATAGGCTGACTAAAATCGCCCAAAACACAGTTTGGGGAATCCACCACTCCATTTCTATAGAGGTGGTCACGTAAACAGTCATGACAGCTCGTAAACGTTTAAATAAAGCCACAGCTGCTTTTCTATTCCTGAAATATCTCCAAATTGAATTGGTTCTGAAATTTCAGTTGGGATATGGGGGACATCTATTATACTACATCTGTTTTCAGTTTATTTTTTAAATTTATCTCTATGCTGCATTTTATTTTTCAAAATTTTATTATTATTTATTTAGTCATCATTCCCTCTTAACCACTATACTAGCCATACAATATGCGAGAAAAATAATGACAGATTTTCAGAAAAGATATGGCGAATATTTTCATATCATATGGTGAAAAAATTAACTGGCTGTCTCCAAAATTCATTGACGTCAAGTTCTCCACGACTTTGGCAAATGCGTCTACTCATTTTTAGCCATGAATGTAAGGATGCTACAAAAGCGAATCGAACTCTAGTTGGCTCCTTGATAGCTCTAATTGTTTCCTATAATTGTACTATTTAAAAATAGGCCAATACTTATAACGATGTGAAGCTAAATAATTTTAATTATTGGACATTTTAACAAAGATCATTTGTATGTAATGGATACTGATTCGGCAGGGGAGTAATGGATTTTGAGTTACTGTGATATACTACAAAAGAGCACGTTATGAACTACAACAACAAAATACTAACTACAATTTGAAATAAACGTCCTCAAGTTCATTTTCATGAGCATCGCTTCCCATTTTCATCGTTAAGACATGAACTTTTGTTCCTTCATTTGCCAAGGTTTTGAACTGAGCTGCCCCATTTCGGAAGCCCTAACGCGTTATCCATCAGGCTCCACTGAACTAAATAAATTTAATTTTTCTTCAATAAACAGTCCAGCGCATCATTAATCATTTAAATAATTTGTTATTTAATTCTTCACAAAGAAATTATTTCGTTCCCTCAGGAAACTGCACACACTTATAACTAACGCAAATGTTTGGACAGTTACTCGAGAGTAAAACAAATATGCACAATAAGGGACTTCTTTGAGATCCCTCTTGAAATAACTCGGAGTTCGTTCGAAGCGAATCATTATCTTCCAAAATAACGAGACATGGATGTTTTCGTTTCGTTAATGAGATGTTATTTCTCTTTCGCCCTGCAGGGAGCTGAAATCGTCCAGACGATGAACAGCGATCCTGGCTTGGCTGTGGGTAAGTCCATTGTTGTTGTGAGTAAATACTTAACGAACTGAGAAATAACTGGTGAGTATTGTTAGATGCATGTTTATTAAATGCTACCATGAATGGGGTATGGTTCATCATGATATTTTAAATGGGAGACGAGCTTAAAATTTCATAATTTGATATGGATACACTCCATTTCATCTATTAAATGTCTTTCATTCAAGTATAAATCTAAAATATTACTATTTATTAAACTATATATTACCACTGCATATTTAGGTAATAAATTATATCTATGCATAGATAATAAACCATATATATATATAAACCAAAGAAGAACTAAAAGAGGCAAATGGGAACAAAAGGGAGAAATTAGATCATTTAATTAAATTAATGATCATCATTCATTAAGGATCATTTTCAACGAGAAAAGCGCTATACGCATATAGGTATAACAAAACCATCATAGTATTCCCAGTGCAAAAATCCTCACATTTAAACCTCTTAGAAATTGCTTAAATCCTCAAAAAAAAACAGAATTGAAAGATAAACGTAGAGTATAAACATTGAAATAAATATAATATGGCACGATGTTAAAACGCTCTGTCGCAGAAATTCGTAAAACCCGGAAGAAATCAGAGAACGCGAATGAAAATAATTTAAAAATAGTTTATATTTCCGTGTTATGTATATATATATACGTATATACACTCAAGAGCCAAAACATTATGACCACCTGTCAATAACGAGTTGGCCCACATTTGCTCTCAACACAGCCTCAACCCGCCTTGGCATGGATTAATACCACCACTTAATACCAGTTAAAGTACCACTCCACCTGATCACGTGCCTTCCACGTCATCCAGGCGAGTTCATTGCAAAATGTAGGGGTGGTCATAATGTTTTGGCTCTTGAGTGTATATATATATAATGTATGGAATCACCTGTGAATAAAAGTGACATCTAAGAATGCGCTAAGTAAGCAATAAAATGTAATCTTAGCTACCATTTTTTTAAATATATAAAGTATACATCATGGTAGTATGAAGTAACTTTAGTAAAATTGTAAAGGCCATGGATTTTTGTCAGGACCGTATAATGTAATGTACTAAAACTTCAGAGACTTTCAAAGAGGTCAAATTGTAACAGGCCGAATAGTTGGAGCCACTGTGACAGAAACCTCCCTGCCTTTAAGCGTTTCTTGAGATATGGTGTCTAAAGCTGACAGCGTATACACAGATATCTATACACAACTAATCAACTACTATCTTATACACAACTAATCTAGATTAATATAATCTAATCTGAAACGACCCCGTTTCGTAACTAATTGTTTTTTATATCGATGTTTTTCTATACAAGTGACCTAAAAATACACAAAATGCAAATAATTTTTAATAAAAAAATTTTCTTCAAATATGAACAGACAGAATATATTTTTATTTTATATTAACTCTGATCTGTATAATTTATTTATTTTCCTTTTAAAATTCATAGAATAAACATTTACTATGTTTTACATTTTAAGAATTAATTTTTTATACGATATTTTAAACAAAGTTGTTAACATGAAACATTCTTTTCTAGGACATGTAGCTAACCTTTGTAACGGATTACCAAAAATAAATCAAGCTTTTAAAATTCAGGCTGTTTATTAAAGACATCATTACGGAAATATAAAATATTATTTAAAGCCTAACGTCTCGGCCTATACTATATCTATAATGGTTTCAAAAAGACGACCCGAAAATTAAAGAATTGATTCACAAGTGTAGTTCATTCCAAGGAGAGATTTTCAGAGATCTCTAGTCTATTGCCATCATCTATTTTCCCAGATCTTAATTATCACACTGCTTGATACATGAAACCACAATGAGCTCACTTTGTGAACAGGTGAAATCACCACTCTGTTCAATCACTTTCAGAAAAAGAGAAACAAATCATTTGTTGTCGACTCATCGCAGAAGTCTCTCCTTCTTCTTCTCTAAAAGCCTCCGAAGAACGAAAACCCGAGGGAGGTCAGCTTCCTCTCTTCTCAATGGAGTCGGCACTTCCTCAACTCATGATCTATAACCAATCACGATGTAACAACTCAATTTAGTCCATATCCCATCTGTAATTGTTTTGACTTGAGAAGGTCGAACAGACAATCACTAATTTCATGATGTCTCATTATCCATGACGTTAATTATCTGCTGTCAGATTGTTCTCATTAGTACAAAACACTAATTGCATGTAATATAAATATCCATGACACTGATTATCTGCTGTCAGATTGTTCTCATTAGTACAAGCCACTAATTACATGTAATATAAATATCCACGATACTTCTTATCTGCTGTCAGATTTGAGTGATAGTTGATTATTATGCACTTGTTAAAGAACATATATTCCTTTCTCCTGGTAAGAAAAATGCTATATCTCTTCCCCTTGGAAAAATTCTACAATAGCAAATATAGCATATAAAATGTATGATTTTAAATACTTTTTGGAAACAAATTTTTGAAAAACTCTTTCTAGACAAATGATAACTATATGACCAAACGATAAAATTGGCACCAAGAAAGTAATTATTTAGTATTATCGATTTAAAATGCAAATTCTCCTTTTTCAACTCTAAGAGTTTTAAAAATAGTTTTGATAAAACGTCTTTATTCAGCTCATATTTACCCACAGACAATTTATTAAAATTTCCTGATATAAGCAGTTAAATTATTCTTTAATAGTATAATAAAATTATATTCCAATTTTGCATTTTTAGGATTCCACGCCTTTGGAGGGGTAGACTTTGAAGGCACTTTCTTTGTAGACACTGAGATAGATGATGACTATGTAGGATTTGTCTTCAGGTAATTTAAATATCAATACCCTGATTATTTTTAACATTTATTGTATGTGGAAGATGTAGCTTAATAAAAATTTCTAATTAATTAATAATTTTAATAACTAATTCTTTTTTAATTAATAATTTAATTTGCTTCGATAATTTAACGTTAATTCGTAATTAATTCTCTTACTTGAAAAGCGTTTCTAAGAATTTAGTTCTAATGCTTTCTAAAAACTAATTATCGTTATTTTTTAACTTGTTATATGCAAACGAATTTGAAAATCAGCAATTACAAATTTATAAAAAGAATTCCAAGAAAATGGTTGATTAAAGTGGATGTTTGTTCTTTATTAAAATTTTGTATTCTTTTATCATAATAGTATCGATATCAAATGATTTCAAACAGATGAAAATTTGAATAATATATTTTAAGCTATAATATTTTACTATTTCTAATTCTTGTAGCTTATTAATAAAGTTTTAATACATTTTATTTGATTTAAAAGTTGTTTACTTGTAGAATAATCTCAAGTTTTTTCTAAAAAAATATTAAAGTATCTTTAGAATTTATGCAAGATACAGATAATTCTTTTAATATGTTTTTAATGATAACTAATCTTATATTCCACTAATGTTATAATTCTTCTTCAATGAAATGGCAACGCCATGGGGGGCCAAGGCCTTCTGCCAGATTCCGAAACAGGAGATGTTTTTCTTTTTACGGGGTAGGGTTGTTAGCCCTACTCCTAACTCTCTATACTCATATTGGACAGGGACCTACGGTTTAAGGTGGATTCCGGTCTTACAAGAATTCATGGCACTGCCGGGACTCGAAACCCAAGCTTGTGGCACCGAGTGCAAGAACTCTAGTCACTCAGCCAGCAAGTCCCATGGTCTAACACGACTGTATGGTGTAGGGCTGACAACCGTACATTGTAAAAAGAAGAGCATCTCCTGTCTCTAAATCTGCGAATAGACAGACGGCTTTGACCCATGATTAATTAATCCATATTATTAGCTCTGGACAATGTAAATTACAGTGCTGAACTTTTTTAGTATGCTATAAAAATAAATAAATAAATGTAATAAATATATTATATAAAATAAAAAATTTCTATCCCTATTTGTAAATACACTGAGTCTATGAATATTTAAGTAATTTCATATAGGCTTGTATATACTGGAATATTAAAGCGAGACTAGGAATACTAAAGGGATACTAAATATTTTAAAGGATATCAGGAATTTTAAATACACTCATATTTATTCTGATGGAAAATGAAACAAACATCTCCCAGTTTGTAAGAAAAAAAAAAATTCGTATAGAAAAATATCGCATATTTTTAATGATATTTTCAACTTGACTGAAAAATGATGTCTATTTAGATACAGAATAATAATGAAATTAATTTAGGTCGTAGGAGATTGTTTTGAGTAACATAAAAAAATGTGCTTGCATTTTTTAAAATATTCATTTAAATATTATTAATTTTATAAATCCCCAAAATAATATTCTTCAGCTATGTACATTTTATTTTATATACATTGTTTTTGCTGTTTCTTATCCCGCTTGGTAGACGTCTAGACCAAGCCCACGAACACGTGTGGTCTCATGGTTTTGCAAAACTGCAGCTTCTGTTGTGAAGGAGCACACTTAGGTAGAAGTCTAACTTGGCTCCGTGACGCTGACTTTTACGGGGCAGGATTTTCAGTCCTACTCACAACGCTGTACAGTTATATTAGACCGGGACCTACTGCTTAAAGTGAATTCCGAACCCCTACAAACATCCATGGCACCGCCGGGGTTGGAACCCGAAACCTGTGGCTCATAACGACAGTCACTCGGCGATTCAGGCCCTATTTTATATTTATGAATTAGATATACTCAAATAAATTTTATGCCATATATTTGCCTTTAAAAATACCAAAGTGATTATTTATTCAAAAACAATACTTTTTTATTAAGTATTTTCTTCAAAACCATGCATATTTTTTCACATAGTCCAAAAATTAGATTAAAAATTAAACGCCACAATAGTGTTTATTTCCAGTAGTTGATTTCATGTTGTGATCTAATCGTATTTCTTTCCATCAACCTTAAGTTACATGTTTTTTTTTCTGACGCCGTCTCTTCTTTTTTTTTAACAGTTATCAAGACAATTCGCATTTCTACACAGTCATGTGGAAAAAGAAGACTCAAACCTATTGGCAAGCTATGCCTTTCCGAGCAGTGGCAGAACCTGGAATTCAGCTGAAATTGGTTTCATCGGCTACAGGTCCGGGACAGATGATGCGAAACGCTCTCTGGCACACTGGAGATACTCCAAATCAGGTACAGTTGTCGTCCATATCACGGATATTGGATTGATTACTTTGGAAAATTATTAAACCCTTAACGGATCATCCCGAATATCTCATAATTGTCCTTTCGTACATTACAGAATTTATAGTGTGAATTCACGGCATAGACATAGAAGCTTTCCGGTTTCAATTTTGATTACCCAAATACAGGCTTATTTATTAAACACATGACATACTTTGACATCATGCGTGCCATTATTTTTGTGATAAAATAATGTAGATTTTGAAATATAATTAGATATAATAATAATAAAGATATCTCATATTTGTTTTTTTTTTTGAACATTACAGAATTTATCGTGTAAATTCTCGGCATAGACATGAAAGCTTTCCTTTTTCAATTTCGATTATCCAAGTACAGGTTTTGAAAATATTTGTAGATTTCTGATTATTTGCTTTTTTATTTGTAGATTTCTGAACTTAGGAAGTTATTTAATTATTCATTATATCTGCATACACTACATTTATTAAACATGAGTGATTAGTTTTTGAATATAAATATTTTATTGCTTTTTTATTATTGAGTCAATAATAAAAAAGCAATAAATTGCATATATCGAAAAATTAACTATTATTTTTTTATTGTTGAATTTTTCTGATATAAATAATAAAATAATATCTAAAAATAATTCTTCATGAAATACAAAATTTAATAAATTCAATCATCAAAATAAAAAACAGCAATTAAAAAGCAAGTTTTATCAAAATAAATCAGTTTAATAATAATTCGTCATGCTTTTTTTCTCTGTAAGTGCAATATTTTATATTGTATAATAATATAAGCGCAACATTTTATATTATTATGTTTTCACCATAAAAAAAAAATAATGCATGTTTCAAAGCATAGTATTTTTTATCTGAAAAAGGAGCAGTTAAAATCTTAAAAGATTTTAAAATTGAGGTTATATTTAATTCAACATTACTTAATATATATATATATATATATATATAATCTAAAAAAATTGATTTTAAGCCCCCTTCTTTGTATGGAATTTATTAAAAATTCAATTGTTTCCAGGTTCGTCTTCTGTGGAGAGATCCTAAGAACGCTGGTTGGAGAGAAAAGGTTGCATACAGGTGGTTGCTTTTCCACAGACCAAAAATCGGGCTCATTAGGTATGGAAATTTATTTTTCATTTTAATCAAATTAAAATATCTCGTGTTTCATACTCAACAACATAGATGGAGGATTCGAATGATTTCACATTCTTTTATGAGGATCCATTAAATGAAAATCTATAAAAAAGTTTTTATAAAAAAATTATTCGTTAAAAGTGAAATACTTTGCGACGATTTTTTTTATATAATCTTCCTCATACTGAAAATAAATTGCGTACGCTTGCAATGCGCCTATTTTTTATATGATAAAATAATTGTCTATGAATATGAATAGTGCCTGATTGGGTTTCGTAATTAATCATGTACTGTTCTACTAGCTATTCAGTGAAAATATAAACACAGCGAAAACGAATCAATAGTTGAGAAGAATTTTTCACAGAGACGCCCCTTTTAATTTTCTACTCCTCTCAAATATTGGTTGCTGTAACAACCATGCGCATATTTCCCTTTCATCAGATCATTAATTTCAATGGCTTTTACCTTTTCAACTGTCAGACATTTTTGTTCGTTTTATGATGCCTTTCTCCAATTGGATGGCCATTTATGCATTGCTACTGTAAAGACGCTTGTTTCTTTACACTCTTCTACCACCTACTGAAGATTGCACTGCGAGCAACAGTTATTGCAAGTTATCTAGATCTACCTACCACTCTTAGAAATTTGTGAATCTCGTGCTGAGATATTTTGTAAAACACATTCATTCTATGCATGCCTTTCTTTACTGCTCGAACCTATTTTTTATCTCATTATTCTATTCGTGCCTTTTTTTACTGACTCGTGACTGAAATGAGAGGCAGAAAGGCAAGTAAGTAGCAGATAAGCATTTCGTATATGCAAAACAAGAAGTTTGTTGCATGCAGTATGTACATGGATTATGGCACTATCGATACATCGATTATGGTAAATTAGAACGAACGCCCTAGGGATGATATCTAGAGTATTCTAACCCTCATCCCCAGGGACTTTTCAACTTACAGATTTATCATGACGCTGGAACTCTTGGTTTGTACTTTCAACTTGCTTATTTGGTTTCAGATAGAGCTCCTCTGATTTGGAAATTTAAACACAAACAGTTTCAGATTATCAATTTCTTTTATGAAGCTATGAAATTATTGTTACAAAGTTTCGTAAATGTTTCACATTTTAATAATTTAAAATTAATTATTATTTTATTAAATATATTTTTGTTTTAATTTATTTTGAAGAAAAAAAAACCAAATTTTTATCACTTGCTACAAAAAAAAAAAAAAAAAGAATAAACAAATAATTAATCCGAAATGTTTTCCAAAAAAGAACATTACTAATCCCATTTTATAAAAGTTAAAGTTTTTTTCACTAATAACGCTTACCGACTCTTGAAAAATAAATGTAATTAGTAATTTTTAAAAAAAGAGAAAATATCTCAGAAAATGAAATCAAAGAAAACAAAATTAAAGTAAAAAGGATACTAAAAATGAACTAAAATTCTTAAATTAAAAGTTTGTGTCCGTATAAATGCAATTAAGAATACTTAATTCCTACATCCCAGAGATAAAATGTCATTTGTATTCATAGAATTTTCTTAATTCAAAAATAAAATGAAAAAAAAAAAAAAAAAAAAATCATAGAGGAAAAAAAAAAAAAAAATCAATCGCTGAAAAATAACAAACTTTATTGCATCAGGTTCCCTTAATCTAATACCAAAACGGAAAACTAATTAAAGGTTTTTAAATCTACTGTATGTTTATATCGGGAAATTTCATGGATCTTTAATTAAATTTTAAATTACTCCTTTGGATTAATTCGTCTTCCACAAAATCTTGTAATCTGGCATTAATATTATAGCAATTACTGAATAAAAAAGTCGAATTCCTACAAGTCTTTTTTGAAAAAAAATAAAATAAAATAAAAAAAGATAAACTACAATGATAAAACACTAACGGGAAAATAATGAGAAAACAACTATCAGTAAATTATTCTCTTTCTAAACACGCTAAGTCAATGGAATATTCTACTTTCTTTTTGCTATCGATGTTCTTAGATACATTAATTTATGGAAATTTAAATAAATTCATTTGTATGATCATTAAATGTTAATTAAAACTTTCAATGCAAATTTGAAATAGTTTATTCAGAATTTTGTGCTAACACTTTAATTAATAATGTAAAGATTTATGAAAAATAAATAAAATGAAAATTTAAATTAAATGAAATCGAAAAATAAGATTTTATATAATAAATTTATTTAAAAGTATATCAGTAATAATTTTGCACCGTTGTATATCATTTCTAAGTTGTGTAAAACAATGAAACACTAATCAATGTCCACTAATCAATTTAAGTTATTATTAATCTAATATAATAATAATCCCCCTTTAAAAAATAGCTCTTTATAGTTTATGTAATGATTATATAATTTTACAGTTAGATAACGACTTTATAATTTATATAACGATTATACAAACGTCTTGTAAGAATTCGACTGTTTTATTCAGTCCATACTTTTATGTTGCAGCAATTAAAGTTGTATTAATTATATTAGTTGTAATAGTTTTATTAATTGTAATAATTTTATTAAATTAATAATTTAATATAATAATGATAATATTGATATTTAATATAATAGCTTTATAGTTTATATAACATTATATTTTATATAACGACTATATAATGCCTTGTAAATATTCGACTGCTTTATTCAGTCCATACTCTTATGCTGCAGCATTTAAAGCTGTATTAAATTTAATACTGGACAATAATTAACATAATAATTTTATTAAATTAATAATTTAATTTAATTATATTATTATTAATACTTAATTTATTATTTTAATATTTCATATTATAATTTTAATACAGGACAACTAAGTTTAATATTTAAGTCGTACTTTGGCTTTTGATATTTTCCCCTCAACTCTTTTTTCATTCAAAGGCACAATGTTCAAAACATTTTAGGGTAAGAGTTTCTAATCAACCCTCAGAAACAGTTTAACAATTGGAAAATGTTGCTTTTCCACGAATCAGTCCTTCTTTTATAATTTCGTTTAACCCTTACTTCTCAAGCCGGCAGCATTGCTTTCAACAATGGAAAATAGTAAAAAAAAAAAAATTATCTAGGGAATAATTTTTGTAACATGCATTAAAATGTGTACTTTTTTTGTGTGTGATTATATCAATAATTCATATGTGTGTAATTTGCTTTTAATTCCATACCAACTTTCAAAAGTTTTCCGTATTTACAGTTCCTATGCAAAATTAGAAAATCTTCTTTTAAAAAGCAGTATATAGTATATATACGTACGAGATAACTTATCGTGCTATATTAACAATATAGCACAATATGTTGTAATCTGCGCGCAACTAGTATTTTTTAATGGAAATTAATTATAATATATTGAAGTGTTTTTCGAAATAATTTAAAATTTAAATTTTTTTGTAAATATCCTCTTTTTTTCCCTAAAATATTTAAATCCGTTTTTAATTATCATTTAATAAGAAAAACAATTCCTTAAATATAGTATTTTACAGACGAACAGCACATAAAATTATCGTGCATATTTACAATATATTTTTACTCTCTCTCTCAATAGATTGAGGATCTTTGAAGGAGAAAATCTGGTGGCCGATTCTGGTAACATATATGATAGTCAACTGAAAGGAGGAAGATTGGGTGTTTTCTGTTTCTCCCAAGAAGCCATTATATGGTCAGATTTAGTGTACAGATGCAATGGTAATAAAATTTTCATATTCTTTCATACTATTTATCTTAAATGAAATTTTCATTTAAATGAGTAAAAGTAATTTGTTGCTATCTTATTAGTTAAAATCATTAAAACCATTGCATAAACTTAAAAACCATTTTTTAATGAAAGAATACATGCATTATTAATAAGCTTTAATTAAATAAATAGAAAATAAAAGAAAATGCTGAAATCTGCTCGGCAAATTTCAACTTATCATATGTGAACATTCGAGAACTTATTAATAAACTCAGGAATATGCCAATGTTTAATAATGCACGAGATATATGAAGCAATTGATTGGAATACTTTAAATGGCCAATTCAATAGTGACATGAATATAGCAATGCTGAATAGATCAAGAACTTCATGAAGAATGAATTGTTCAAGAATCTCTAAAAGAATATTCAAAAGTAAGATAAATGCAATCGTTTTTTTAGAATTTAAGTATTCCCAATTCTACAAGAAACGTTATCCATTAAATAATGGCATGAATGAAAAAAAGAAGTAATCCAAATACAATCAGAAGCACCATACAGCTCAATAGGCACCGGAAAATGCCAAAAGTGATAAATGTGAAACTTCAAAAAGAAGGAATTGATCAACGCACTACGAGTACTTATAACCATTGGAAATACAAATGTTTAAAATCCTAACCCAAAACATGAAAAGTGATTCAAAACCATACTACAAAACACTTCAAGCAAAGCCCAAATTTTCCAGAAAATTCCAGAAAACTAACGTTAATCATGAATCATTTCAAGAGTTAAGGGGACCTAAAGTACCATTTTCCGCCAAAATTTGCAATATTGTTTTATTTGCTTGGCCCTCATTTTCGGATAACGTCACAGACCCTCACAGATCATGTTCACACATGATAAAAAAACTAAAATTCAAATAAAAATACTTTACATAAATTATTTTTTATTCAGGTAAATTTATTTTATTTCAAATTTCAGCATATGTTTTTTATTAAATTTATAAGGCATTAGTTCTTTTTTTTGTTGTTGTTATTGCTGTTTAGAGGGAATTCTAAACTTCCAATTCTTCTTGTTTTCCAAGAAAAATACTTATCTCATATATTTGTTTCTCAGACCAAGTCTTTCTCAAAAAGATGCTTCAAAGGTATTTTCATGGCGAGATAGAGAAATTATTTTTTGTCTCCAAGGAAAAATATATATCTTTTGAAGTATTAAGAATTTTCATCTGTGATTCCGGAAAAACAATGAACAACAAAGATTTGCCATGGAAACCAAAAATAAGGAGAAAAAGTCTGCTAAAATATTCCTACGTTTCAAATAACACAAAAGATTTTAACTATAAATATAAATACGTTATTTGTTCACAAGGCTTTTTGTACCTTCTAGCATAAAAAAATAAAGCAAAATTTAAAAAAAAATATTTTAAAACTTGCTAGAAAAAACATCCTTTAAAACTGTATATTTTATTAAAAGTTTTAAATTTGAATGAAAAAAATATTCTGATAATTATAAAAGCTAATTTAATTATTTTTAACTTTTTACTGAACATGCTTAAATATAGAATACAATAAAACCGTTAGAATCAGTTAGTTCGAAATTAAAATATGCTTAAAAATGTTTCTAATTTACAAGACTTGAACTAGAGACAACTGATAATAAGTGGTACGTTTTACGAAAATATTAATTATTCAAAAATTTAAAAATCAACATTGCAGTTACAGCTTTAAGTAAAGAATTAATTATAAAGCACAAGAAGGAGAAAAGATATCACCGTTAAATTTATTTTCCATACGAAACAAAATGATGAAAGATTGTAAATATAACCCCCTTCAAATGGGAAAAGAAATATTGTAAATATAACCCCTTCAAATTCCACCCCAAACACAAAGAAACCAGTACGTGTAGTCACAACGGCTGCCAATGATTGTTGATATATGCCTTAGCATTCATTTTTTATTTCCAATGGCAGGCTACAAAAAGAAATAAAATAAAAAAGAAAAAGAACAAAAGAGACATGAAAACAACAACGAGAATCGAAAAATCACATAGTGACATGTTTTGCCCATAAGGGCCCTAGTCCGCCAGTAACGACCCTACACAGTAGAAGAAACAAGTGCAGGGCAGACAGGAAGGTGAGATGAATCCATGTCCTCTCCAAGACTGCGGGGCATGCATTTTGGGCTTGCAAATATTTTCATACGAAAAAGATGATTGGCCATACAATCATGGCCCGTCAAGAGTCTGAAAAGGGCAACAGCTTTAAACCTGGGTTGATGAGGGATGTTTAGAATAAAGTTAAACCAAGTTTTAGATGAGTTGCTTCCAAATAGATTATCAGATAGCCTTAGCATTCATTGAAAGGGATTTTGGTCGTTTTATTGATTTAAGTTATTCTATGTCGTTAATACAGATTACCAAAGTTAATCTGCTGTGTCAATGGGTGGGATATGCTGAGCCAGTCGTTGGCCAATCATTGTTCAAATATGTTCGATGGCCAACCGATTGAGAGAACTGATAGGCCATAGCAATACAATATGGTAGGTGAAGAATTGTGGATATTGTGCTCCACATGTGGTCTGTCATTGTCCTGTTTAAATATGTTCATAGGCAAATTTTAAAAATAAGGTAAGACAAAAAGCATCAAATCTTTGAGATATAGCACTGACTATTCAATGCATCGACAATGCCTATGGGGAGAAGTGCTGCTGTAAAATTAAATACCATTCCAAAACCATAATGTCAGGGAATGTCTGATATGTCGATGCATAGTTCAACATTTGTACCTCTCGCCATGGTGAGGCGAAACTTGTTGTTGAAAGCAGAATCGTGATTCTTCTGAAAAGTTACTACGTGATAAATTGTTGTTCAACTGACCCCTTTTCTGGCACTGTGCTTCCTAAAGTTGCAGTGCTATCCATTAGTATAATATACCTGCTCTCAATATGCCTTTCTTCGCATGTGATGGTGTGGCGAGATTGGTGCAATCATTCCTATCAATTGATTTGTTTATCCTACATCCATCGATTGCATGTGGCTTTATTACGTGTCTGATAGAAACATCATTTTCTTAGAAGGATAATCTGAAATATCTATAAGTCACAATTCTTACTTTGCCAAGCTCAGAAGTTTGCTTGATTGGCGCCCATATTTCTATTGTTTTATAATGGGTGTTTTTAAAGGCATACTGAAGCTTACCAAGAAAAAAAAAGAAAAATTCGCACTTATTACTCAAAAACAGTCTATGTTCCTTTTGTACATCTAAAGGGTGCTACTGGCTTCCATGATATATGCTTACTTAGAAATGTTAAAAATTTGTATATGCTATTGAAGTACAAGCATGGTGCAAATTCCATGCTCTTTGGACACTTTCTTTATGGTGTTGTAATTTGGATGGCCAGTAATATATTCCAAAAAATAAAGACTACATATTCAAGACTAATGTGCATTAATGTTCGATTTTAAGATCATTTTAAAACATTTAAGTATGAAACAACTAGTAAATTTACCTAAAAAGAAAAAAATAACAATAGAAACAATGGCATAACAGATTGACTTTTCAAATTCATATTATATTTATTCATGCATTTCTGTCCCGCTGAGAGGCATAAATTATTAATAGATATTTTATATTTAAATATTGCTAAAAGTAATTATGGTGATTTTTTGCACCAGGTTTCAAATGATTATTTTCATCGAAACTGAAAAGCATTAGTAAACAATTATTTTTACAGAATTTTACACTAAAATAATCCATTTTCAGTTGTTTAAATTTTCAAGATTATTATAATTATTTAACAGTTGTTTTGTAATTTTAAATTACAAATAGTTTTAGACATTTGCAAAATGAATGAGAAAAGTAAAAAATAAAATGAAGTAGTTATAAAAACGTGTCGTTTCATTTCTAAGTTGGTAATCTTTCTTCATGATACAGAAACTTAGAAAACCATGGTAGAGCTTTTCAATAATAATTTACATAATTTATTACTATTATATAACATTGTTTTATATATCTAAATATTGATTTTTTTCTTGCAGAGGCTGTCCCATCCGCCATCTATCAAGAGCTGCCTCGTCAGCTACAGAGCATGACCGAAATCGACACCACGCGGTCAAACGAAATCATTCAGGTGGGCCGCAGAAGGACGGGAGATTTCCCCGCGGCCAGTGGGCCACAGATGCAGGCTGACCAGCCACCGGAAGAACAGGAAATAATAGCAGAATAAACATTTTTATTTCAATATTGCATCTTCAGTGAATCGTCTTGCAATCAGTGTGATGTCCATGTCGCTGGAATTGTGCTTCATTGTATATCATTCGCACTTAAATTATTTTCGAGAAAACCATCCCACGAGAATTCTAACCATCAGAATATTGTTCTGTTAACTAAATTTTGTAATTCTGAATTTTCCATATTTATACTAAATAAAGTATTAAAGTTAACAAGAGTTTTTTTGCTAAAAAATATGTCTTGTGAGAAAAAACATGAGCAAACTCCTCTCGTTGCCCTCTTAGTAATAACGAGCTCTTTGTGTATTTATGTTGTATTAAAGAAAATCAAACTTCAATGGAGCAATTCCACTATCGAATGCACCACTGAATGAACTCTTCTTTCGAAGCAATTAGTGCATCATACTCTTTTCTGTATTAGCTAGCCCAACTATTCATGGAATATAAGCGATCAAATGCTAAACATGTAACAAATAAATTGGAAGTGTGATTTCATTTCGAAACAGTTAATAAATGGAATAAAAATTACTAGATATATTTGTTTTTAGATCTATCTATTCACACATTTTTACGGTAATTTTTTAAAGCATACTATACTATATATAATAAAGTAATACATTTGTATACACTAGTAACTTATGTAATTGCATAACTGTACACTAACAAATTATGTAATTACACAACCGAGCATTTTGGCATTAATTATGTAAAAATATGCTAAAGTTTTAATTTATTTTTAATCTATTTTTTAATTTGTAATATCTTGCTGCTAAAAAAAAATATCATATAAAAGATTGATAGCTGCTCATTATTTTTTCTCAAATCAGTTATCATCTATGAACCTTCTTTTTTATAGTTTTTGTTATAAAAAACTTTTTATTTTCTTATCCCACTTCCCACTTTTCTTACTCCAATAGCCCGTGTAGTCTCATGGAAGAAGGGAAGGGAGAGGTCAACTTTTGTTTTGATGGAGCACCTGTAGGTAGAAGTCTGACTTGGCTTCGTGAAGCTGAAGAAGGATGTCAGTGCATTCCGGGGAATAGCAATTTTATGGGGAACTGCCCCGCGCTTGCGAATTGTATGGGAGAAAACCTGGAAAAAATCCCACTAGGTAGTTCGAATAACGAGGCAAGATGCTGAGCATCACAAACGCCATCGAAGCTCCCCTTTTTTTTTGAAACAGTGCCTAGAACAAAGCTTCCAGTGGATGGAACCTCCGCCCTTTTTGCGCACCCTCACCAGAAGCGCACGTTGCCACTGAGCCACGAGTCGGGAATAGAAACAAAATAAATTTAGGGAAGTTATTTTTAAAAAATAAAGTTCTAACTCTTTCAAATATTAAATTTGTTTTAATTATTTGATTTAAGTTTTTTCAAAATAAGAAATTATTAATGGAAACATTTGTAACAACTTCTTAAATTAAATTTTCTTCTAAAAGACGTCCTAAGATTTACTGGACAAATTTCAATAAAATGCCAGAATTTCAAGTAAAAAGAAAATATATCTTGCAAATTATTAGAATGAGCTGAAATATATATTAATTGATCAAAAGGATCATAGAATGTGTATGTAACGGCAAACTAAATTATCCGTATTTAGGAGTGATGGAAAGTAACACAGGCCTGATGGCCCCGTGATTAGGGCTTGGTGCCACAGGTTTCTTGTTCGAATCCCATCGGTGTCATGGATGCTTGTTATGGTTCGAAATCCACTTTAAACTGGAGGTCCCGGTCTAATATGACGGTTGAGAGTTCGTAGGGCTGACAACCTTACTACGTAAAACGGAACATCTGCCAGTTGGCAGATGTTCCTTCCACGTTGCCATGGTCCAACGTGGGCTGTAGTGCCAGAAGTTAGTTAGATTATATATAAAATAATATTTAAAAACTTATTTTTGGATAAGATTTTGCTTAAATAAATAGAAATATTTTGTGGTTATACATTACAGTAATGCCACACTTATACTTAAACTATGAGTAAATTGAAAAAAAAAAAAAATTAACCATCAGCTAAATAGAATAAAATAAGTTTGTTATCAAGTTCTATAAGAAACAAGTTAAAACGTTATTTTTATTAATATACCTTCCCTCTAGATTTAATAGCACCAATACATTTTCTGTGACAAAGATAGAAGAAAAAAAGATTTCAATTATTAGGTTACAGCAACTTGGAAACGTTCAAAATACTCTTATTTTCCTATTTATTTTTTTTTTCCTCCGTGGAAACAGCTCTTACTACGTGCTAATGTTTGGCTTCCTCGAAAACTTCTTGTATAAATGGATAAAGCAGGAAAAATTCCTTATCGTAAATTGCTCGCAAAACGCTCCCCGGAACAATTCCGCGTTCCGGGCTGTCCCGAGAGGCAAGCAATTGACAAACTTTCCGGAGCTTCTAATCATAGCTAACTGCTCCGAGTGCGGGTTAACTGACTCGGTCGGCGCCCGCCGAGGCACTGGCCCCAAAACTCTTCTGATGTTTCTTTGACGCATTAGCCTCTCGTTCTTCCTTCCCAGGTGGACATAACTTCGAGTGCAGGGAAGGGTCGCTGTTTCCGCTCCGATTGGGAAAGCCTTCCTCGGGTTTCTGTTTCCCCCTTTTCTTTAAGTCGGAGGACACTGGATATACCATGTATCGTTGCTGTAATGCCTGGTATCATAATAATATTTGGTCGCAGTCTATTGGGCATTACTTGGAGTGCAGGGAACTGTCGTTGGGAAAGCTTTCCTTAGATATATATAGCGTTTTCTGTTCCCCCTTTCTCGAATTCGGAAGGACATCGCATGTACCATGTATCGTTGCTGTAATGCCTGCGACCGAATCTTATTATGATACCAGTCTTTTGTACGAATGGTACGAGCCCAAAATGCTCCTTGCTATTTTGGTTTAACGTGATACTTTGCGGAGATTAAAAAAATGTGCTGTTTTAATTTCATAATTTTCTTATTTTGTTTCATAATCTTCTTAATTTCTTGCTGTTTCAATCTTTCATAATTTTGAATATGGGACATTTAATTGAATTTTAATGAGAGAATAAATTGATGAATATATATCACATAATATATAATGCATAAATTGAAAGTGTAATTACATATCAGAAGAATTAATAAATAGATTAAAAACTACTAGATATATTTTTTTTTAATTTATCTGCTCGCACATTTTTTTGGTAAATGTTTTAAAAAAAAAAAGCATGCTATAATTAATAAAATAATACATTTTTATGCACTAATAATTTATGTAATTACTAATTATACACTAATAAATTATGTAATTACATAACTATAGACTAATAAATTATATAACTACATTATACATTAATAATTTATGTAATTACGTAGTATACACTAATAAATTATGTAATTACACAACCGAGCGTTTTAACGTTAATTATGTAAAAATATGCTAAAGTTTTAATTCGTTTTAACCTATTTTTAATTTGTAATATTGAATTAACATGGTAATAACGTGTCATTTGCATGAAATTCTTTACTGTAAATTCATTTTTAATTATCTGAGGTGATTATTCGTAAAATAATATTTAAAAAATGATTTCTGAATACGAATTTGCTTAAATAAATAGAAATATTTTGTGGTAACAATTTACAGTAATAGGGCCTGATGGCCAAATGACTAGCTCTCTGAAACTCGGTGAGGCAGGTTTTGGGCTCGAGTCTAGAGGGTGTCATGGATGTCTACCAGTAAACAGACAGCCTTGATCCACCATATCTGTAGTGCTGGAGAGTTATAACAACCCATGAAAAAATATATAAAAATAATTTTAATCTTTAAATATTAGGTAAATTAATTTTGAGATATTATTTAGATAAATATTATGAGCTATACGTTTTAAATACATATGTAAAATAAAAATAAAATTTGTGGAAAATAAAATTAATTTAAATTTAAATTAATGGTTAAGGACTGGGTTGGAATCATACTAATGCTTCTGAAAAAATAGTATGTCCTTAAAAATTAAAACTCATGGTTCGTCCTATTCTGAATTAGCGCAAATAATGCATTTTACATTTATTAATGATTGTCTCTAATTAATAATAACTCTTGTTAACGATTGTCTCTAATTAATAATGACTCTTGTTAAAAATTGCCTCTAATTAATAATAACTTTCCTTAATAATTGTTGCTTTATATCTATAAAGCAACAATTATTGCTGATCGTAAGGACAACCCGTGGTACCGATTTAGTGTAAAGGCAAGTAGCCTTTATTTAATGTTAAAGACCAGTATTTTAAGGACTAGATCTAATCATTTAATAATAAAAATAAATAGAAAACACATTTAATTATTAGTTCTTAATAAGTTACATAGAATAATAAAGATATTGGAATGTAAATACTTTGAAGAAAAACATTCATTATTGCTCTACTAAAACTTTAGATAAAATTCTTTATTGCAAATTTAATTTTAATTATCTGAGCTGGTTATATGTAAAGGAGACCTGATGGCCGAGTGACTGGCCTTCTGGCTTTCGGTGCTACAGGCCTCGGGCTCAAATCCCGGTGATGGTATGGATGCTTGTAGTGCCAATATTGGGGTGTAGGGTTGACAACCCTACCCCCGTAAAAAGAACCCTACACTTCCTGTTTCAGAATCTGTCAGTATTCGAACGACCATGGGCCAACATGGATTCTAGGGATAGGAGATAGTTAATTAGTTAGGTAATATATAAAATAATATTTAAAAACTCATTTCGGGTTAAGACTTTGCTTGAATAAAGTGAAATATATTTCTATTTCTAAAATAACTCAAAATATCAGTAAATTAAAAAAAAAAAAAAAAAAAACCTATAGCCAAACGGAATAAAATAAGTTTGTTATCAAGTTCTATAAAAACCAGTTAAAACATTAATTTTATCAATATACCTTCCCTCTAGATTTAATAGCACCAATACAATTTCTGTGACAAAGATAGGAAAAAAAAAAAAAAAGATTTCAACTATTAGGTTACAGCAACTTGGAAACGTTCAAAATACTCTTATTTTTCCTTTTTTTTTGTTTCTTCCCTGTTCCTCCTTGGAAACAGCTCTTACTACGTGCTAATGTTTGGCTTCCTCGAAAACTTCTCGTATAAATGGATAAAGCAGGAAAAATTTCTTATCGTAAATTTCTCGCAAAACGCTCCCCCGGAACAATTCCGCGTTCCGTTGCTGTCCGTGAGGGCAAACAATTGACAAACTTTCTGGAGCTTCTAATCATGGCTAACAACTCCAAGTGCCGGTTAACTGGCTCGGTTGGCGCCCGTCCGAGGCACTGCTCCCAAACTCTTTTGATGTTTCTTCGACGCATTAGCCTCTCGTTCTTCCTTCCCAGGTGGACATTACTTGGAGTGTCGTTGTTTCCGCTCCGATTGGGAGAGCCTTCCTTGCCTTTCTGTTTCCCCTTTTTCTCGAATTCGGAAGGACACTGGATATATCATGTATCGTTGCTCTAATGCCTGGACCGAATCTTATTATGATACCAGTCTAGTTCAGATTTTTACTAATGTAGGAATGATATACGAGCCCAAAATGCTCCTTCTTGTTATTTTGGTTTGACGTGAACATTGGGATATATTGCTGAGATTTAAAAAAATGAATTGTTTTAATTAATATATTTCTTTCATGATTTTGAATATGATGAATATTGAAAACTAATTGAATTTCAATCAAAGAATAGATCGATAAAATTTGATATATACTGTATATCTTATACACTATATATAAAAATATGCTGTATAAATTTATATATCTTATGTAGATATTTCAAGAACTTGTCTTTCTCAGTATACCACAAAAACAATCTAACTAGTACAAAAAATATATATCTTTCATAATTTTGAATATGGGGCATTTAATTTAATTTTAATGAGAGAATAAATTGATGAATATATAACACATAAATTTAAAGCGTAATAACATTTCAGAAGAATTAATAAATGGAATAAAAACTCCTAGATATGTTTGTTTTTAATTTTATCTGCTCGCAAATTTTTTTTGGTAAATGTTTTCAAAAAAGGCATGCTATAATTAATAAAATAATATATTTTTATGCATAATATAGACTAATAAATCATGTAATTACACAACCGAGCGTTTTAACGTTAATTATGTAAAAATATGCTAAAGTTTGAATTCCTTTTAACCTATTTTTAATTATCTGAGCTGATTATGTGTAAAATAATATTTAAAAACTGATTTTGATAAGACTTTACTTAAATAAATATACATATTTTGTGGTAATAGTTTACAGTTACAGGGCTTGAGGACCAAGTGACTAGCTCTCGTTGCCGCAGGTTTCGGGCTTGAGAACCGTAGGGTGCCATCAATGTTTGCTAGTAGACAGACAGCCTTGATCCACCATATATGTAGCTCTAAGGAGTTTTTTTTTAGTTTACAGTAATTCCACACTTATATTTAAATTATCAGTAAATTGAAAAAATAAATTTAACCATTAACCAAACGCAATAAAATAAGTTTGTTATCACGTTCTATAAAAATTCAGTTAAAATTTTATTTTTATTAATATACCTGCCCTTTAGATTTAATACCACCAATACATTTTCAGTGACAAAGATAGAAGAAAAAAATATTTCAATTATTAGGTTACAGCAACTTGGAAACGTTCAAAATTATCTTATTTTTTTTTTTCTTTTTTCTTCCATGGTACAAGCAATGGTACAAGCACAAAATACTCCTGCTTGTTGTTTTGGTTTAACGTGATACATTAGAATAGATTCCGGAGACTAAAAAAATGTGTTGTTTTAATTAATATATATCTTTCATGATTTTGAATATGGTTAATATTGAATATTAATTGAATTTTAGTGGGAGACTAAATTGATGAATTCGTATATGTATCATCTTTTATATGTGTTCCATTAATGATGTGTTGCACGCCTGGGAAGTTCTTGAAACGTCTATTTCATACCAAAAAAGTCTATTTTATATTCAAAATTCAATTTTCTGTATTCATATTAACGTGATACATTGGAATATTCAAAATTGTTTCATTATTATATATCTTTCAAAATTTTCATATTCAGCATTAATCTTAATGGTGAATATTAAAAAGAATTTTATTAGTCATATTAATAGCCTAGACCATATAGATTTGATGGATAAAGCAAATGGTACATAAAATAAACTTTCTTTCTATTTTGGTTCAACGTGATACATTGCGGGGACTAAAAAAATTTTTTTGTTTTAGTTAATAGATATCTTTAATAATTTTGAATATGGAGAATATTGCATATTAAATAAATGTTCCTAGTTAATTAGTTAGATTATATGTAAAATAAAATTTAAAGAACTGATTCCTAAATAAGACTTTGCTTAAATAAATAGAAATATTTTGTGGTTATAGTTTACAGTAATTTTAACTTTATCAGTAGATTGAAAAAAAATTAACTTATAGCCAAATGCAATACAATAAGTTTGTTATCAAATTCTTAAAGAAAATAGTTAAAACATTATTTTTATTACTATACCTGCCCTCTAGATTTAATAGCACCAATGCATTTTCTGTGACAAAGATAGAAAAAAAAAAAGATTTCAATTATTAGGTTACAGCAACTTGGAAACGTTCAAAATACTCTTATTTTTCTTTTTTTTTCTTCCCTAGCCTCCTTGGAAACAGCTTTTACTACGTGCTAATGTTTGGCTTCCTCGAAAACTTCTCTTATAAATGGATAAAGGAGGAAAAAATTCTTATCGTAAATTTCTCGCAAAACGCTCCCCGAACAATTCCGCGTTGCGGGCTGTCCCGAGAGGCAAACAATTGACAAACTTTCTGGAGCTTCTAATCATAGCTAACAACTCCAAGTGCGGGTTAACTGACTCGGTTGGCGCCCGTCCGAGGCACTGGCCCCAAAACTCTTCTGATGTTTCTTCGACGCATTAGCCTCTCGTTCTTGCTTCCCAGATGGGCATTACTTGGAGTGTCGTTGTTTCCGCTCCGATTGGAAAAGCCTTCCATCGGGTTTCTGTTTCTTCTTTCTTTCATTCGGAGGACACTGGATATACCATGTATCGTTGCTGTAATGCTTGCGACCGAATCTTATTATGATACCAGTCTGTTCAGATTTTTACTAATGTAGGAATGATATACGAGCCCAAAATGCTCCTTCTTGTTATTTTGGTTTGACGTGAACTTTGGGATATATTGCTGAGATTTAAAAAATGAATTGTTTTTAATTAATATATTTCTTTCATGATTTTGAATATGATGAATATTGAAAACTAATTGTATTTCAATCAAAGAATAGATCGATAAAATTTGATATATACTGTATATCTTATACACTATATATAAGATATATAGTATAAATTTATATATCTTATGTAGATATTTCAAGAACTTGTCATTTTCAGTATACCACAAAAACAATCTAACTAGTACAAAAAATATATATCTTTCATAATTTTGAATATGGGGCATTTAATTGAATTTTAATGAGAGAATAAATTGATGAATATATAACACATAAATTGAAAGCGTAATAACATTTCAGAAGAATTAATAAATGGAATAAAAACTCCTAGATATGTTTGTTTTTAATTTTATCTGCTCGCAAATTTTTTTGGTAAATGCTTTCAAAAAAGGCATGTTATAATGAATAAAATAATATATTTTTATGCATAATATAGAATAATAAATCATGTAATTACACAACCGAGCGCTTTAACGTTAATTATGTAAAAATATGCTAAAGTTTGAATTCGTTTTAACCTATTTTTAATTATCTGAGCTGATTATTTGCAAAATAATATTTAAAAGTGATTTTTGATAAGATTTTACTTAAATAAATATACATATTTTGTGGTAACAGTTTACAGTTACAGGGCTTGAGGACCAAGCGACTAGCTCTCTTTTGCCGCAGGTTTCGGGCTTGAGGACCGTAGGGTGCCATTAATGTTTGTTAATAGACAGACAGCCTTGCTCCACCATATATGTAGCTCTAAGGAGTTTTTTTCAGTTTACAGTAATTCCACACTTATATTTAAATTATCAGTAAATCGAAAATTAAATTTAACCATTAACCAAACGCAATAAAATAAGTTTGTTATCCCGTTCTATAAAAATTCAGTTAAAATTTTATTTTTATTAATATACCTGCCCTTTAGATTTAATAGCACCAATACATTTTCAGTGACAAAGATAGAAGAAAAAAAATATTTCAATTATTAGGTTACAGCAACTTGGAAATGTTCAAAATTATCTTATTTTTTGTTTTTCTTTTTACTTCCTGGTACAAGCAATGGTACAAGCACAAAATACTCCTGCTTGTTGTTTTGGAGACTAAAAAAATGTGTTGTTTTAATTAATATATATCTTTCATGATTTTGAATATGGTTAATATTGAATATTAATTGAATTTTAGTGGGAGACTAAATTGATGAATTCGTATATGTATCATCTTTATATGTGTTCCATTAATGATGTGTGCACGCCTGGGAAGTTTTCTCGAAGAGCAATTCCTTGCTCCTTGTAATTCCTTGATTTACAATTGCTCTTCCCTTTTGTACTAATTACAGGATTTTTGTGGTATATTGGCAAACACAAGTTCTTGAAACGTCTATTTCATACAAAAAAAAAAAGTCTATTTTATATTAAAAATTCAATTCTGTTTCATATTTCATAATCAAAAACAAAATATATTCCATATTCAGCATTAATCTTAATGGTGAATATGAAATATAATTTTATTAGTCATATTAATAGCCTAAACCATATAGATTTGATGGATAAAGCAAATGGTACATAAAATAAACTTTCTTTCTATTTTGGTTCAACGTGATACATTGCGAGGGACTAAAAAATTTTTTTGTTTTAGTTAATAGACATCTTTAATAATTTTGAATATGGAGAATATTGCATATTAAGTAAAGCTAGTTAATTAGTTAGATTATATGTAAAATAAAATTTAAAGAACTGATTCCTAAATAAGACTTTGCTTAAATAAATAGAAATATTTTGTGGTTATAGTTTACAGTAATTCCACACTTTATCAGTAGATTGAAAAAAAATTAACTTATAGCCAAATGCAATAAAATAAGTTTGTTATTAAATTCTTAAAGAAAGTAGTTAAAACATTATTTTTATTACTATACCTGCCCTCTAGATTTAATAGCACCAATGCATTTTCTGTGACAAAGATAGAAGAAAAAAAAGATTTCAATTATTAGGTTACAGCAACTTGGAAACGTTCAAAATACTCTTCTTTTTCTTTTTTTTTTCTTCCTAGCCTCCTTGAAAACAGCTTTTACTACGTGCTAATGTTTGGTTTCCTCGAAAACTTCTCGTATAAATGGATAAAGCAGGAAAAAATTCCTTATCGTAAATTTCTCGCAAAACGCTCCCCCGGAACAATCCACCGTTGCGCCTGTCCCGAGAGGCAAACAATTGACAAACTTTCTGGAGCTTCTAATCATAGCTAACTGCTCCGAGTGCGGGTTAACTGACTCGGTTGGCGCCCGCCGAGGCACTGCCCCCAAAACTCTTTTGATGTTTCTTTGACGCATTAGCCTCTCGTTCTTCCTTCCCAGGTGGGTATTACTTGGAGTGTCGTTGTTTCCGCTCCGATTGGGAAAGCCTTCCTCGGGTTTCTGTTTCCCCTTTCTCGAATTCGGAAGGACACTGTGTATACCATGTATCGTTGTTTTAATGCTTGTCACCGAATCTTATTATTATGATATCAGTCAGTTGAGATTTTGTTTTTGTACGAATGGTACAAGGTACAATGCAGGATGCGCTTTCCTGCTATTTTGGTTCAACGTGATACATTGGAATACATAGCGGAGACTAAAAATGTATTGTTTTAATTTATATATATCTTTCATGATTTTGAATATGGTGAATATTGAATAATTATTGAATTTTGATGAGATAATGTATTGATGAAATTTTTCATGTACCTTATGTTTGGCCATTAGTAATGTGTGCATGGTTGAAAAGACAATGCTCCTTCCTTTTGTACTAGTTAGAAGGGTTTTGTGGTATACTGGGAAATATGAGTTTTCAAAATGTCTATTTCATATTCAAAACTCAATTCTATTTCATACTTTATATACATCATTAATCGTAATGTGAATATTAAATATACTTTTATTTCTTATATTAATAGCCCAAATCCATTATATTGGTGGGACAAAGCCAATGGTACACAAAATGCTACTTTTTGCTATTTTGGTTTTACGTGATACAATGTGGATATGAGTTGTTTTAATTAATAGATATCTTTCATAATTTTGTATATGAAATATTTAATTGAATTTTAGTGAGAGACTAAATCGATAAAATCTTATATATACTTTTATGTGTGCATGCTTGGAAAGTTTTCTCGAAAGGCAATGCTCCTTCCTTTTGTGCTAATTAGAGGGATTTTGTAGTATACTGGAAAACACAAGTTCTTGAAATGTCTATTTCATACAAATTTCATGTGCAAAATTCAATTCTATTTTAAAATCAGAAACGTGTTCTATCTTATATTCACAATTAATCTTAATCGGGAATATGAAATAGATTTTCATCTGTCATATGAACAACCTTAACCCCTTATATTTGATGGATAAAGTATCTTTTAACGATCCAATCCATTTTAATAATCCACTTTATTACCCTTAATAATACACCAGAAATAAAGCATATCATTGGATGATATGGTATCAATACAGCATTGTTTCACGGTTTATCAATATCACAGCTTCTACTCATCGAAGATGATTGTAGATATTTCCATCTAATCTCCTCGAAACATAATAATTCTGTGGAATTTTAGGGACGATTTAATTTTCCACTATATAACTGATCCAATTCATTCCGGAGATGTTTATTGGATTCACATCAGGATTTTGAACTGGGCAATCGATTTCATTAATCCCAATATCTTCAGAGCCCGTTGTTACAGTTCTGATTTATGAAAGTGTATAAGGATATGTTGAAAATGAAAATGGTCCATTCTAAATTGTTGTCCCAGGGTGGATAGCAAAGAATTTTTATGTATTGTTTTATAGATGTCGATAATAAGTCAGTTGCAACGCAAGCTATTAGGCAAGACCAAACTACAACTCTTCCTTTAATAGGACAAACAATATACTTTGGTAAGTAGCACTCATTAAGGATGCTCCAAGTTCATAGTCTAAGCTAACAACTTATATCCCGTCTTGAAAACTATAGCAGGATTCGTCATTTCATTTAATACCAATATCATACATACAACCGATTCGTGACTCAGTGGCAGCGTGTGCCGTTGGTGAGCATTAGAACTGAAGTCCGCTGGCGCTTTTGTTATAGAAACTGTTTTAAAAAAACCAGGGGACTGGATGGCGTTTGTGATGTTCAGCATCTTGCGTCGTTAGTCGGACTACATGGTGGGAGTTTTTCAGATTATCTCCCATACGATATGTAAATGCATAGGAGTTCACTACTAAAAGTCCTCCGTTAAACATTACCCTCTTCCTTCAGCGAAGTATAAGTCAAATTTCTACCTACGGGTCCTCCATTATAAAAGAAGCTACCCCCTCCCCTCCTTTTATGAGGGACTACTAATGGGATGTCCGTCCCTCACTGAAGGGCACTGATTAGACATACCTTTCTACAGTACACCGACGACATTTTTGTACCTTTCTACTTGCTGGAAGCTTTCTGGAAGCTTGTGAGATGTATCCAGTTTATGGAATTTCAGAGTGAAATATCTCGAACAGCGGCACTACTATATCTTCAAAAGCTAATCGAATATCAATTGCCTGTATTAATTTAGTTTAAATATTTGTATCGAATATTTGTATTTCCAATGAAGTTTTCCGCTATTGGGTTTCCTTATTTAGATGTCATTTCTCTCTTAAATTGTATTTGATATTAATAAACAAAAAGTATTAAAAAGAACTAACATTGCATTTTTATTATTTGTTCAGTGCTATATTATTAACGATTCCAAGTGATATCTGAAAGTAGTCAGAAACTGATGGATAGAATGACAAAATTTATGAGCATCGATATCTATGCAACTTTTAAACCTATCTTGTTTTCGTCATAAGCTTATTACGCAAGCTGTCATTTATTTATATGTTTACCAAACGCTTCTTATGTTTTTATTATTTCCGATATACATTACCCCATATAGACCATTTTAATTTACCCTAATTAACATGATAGACTATATTATTTTATTTTTATTGATAGCATATCAATTGAATATATAAAATTACTGAAAAAAATTATGTATAAAATGATTGTAAAAAGTAAATATTATAGTTTTTTCTATTTCAAACAAAAATTATTTCATGTGAGTAAGTATATTAATAGATAATTGATGCTAGATGAAATAAAGAATAAAATAAAATTAACAAATATGAATATGAAAATTAGGAATTATTTAAATTCTTTTGAATAGGAATAGGGATAATGAACAAGGGGATTTTTTTAAAAAATGTGGTTTTTAAAATATTCTCCTAACCAATTCCAATAAAATGTTAAGTTTCATGTGATTAAAATCACTAGTAAACAGTAAATGTTTCAGTAAATATATTTCCATGCAATTATGTTCTGTAATTGAATATTGATTTTTCAACTATAAAAAAATCGGAAAAAAATGGAAAAATTTCAAATAGGACTAAAAGTATTGCCATAGCTACCAGATACATTGCAAAAATTATTCTCTCTAGAATCTTCGATCAGCTTTTATTGACATATTAAACTCCACATACAAAATGAAAACACTGTTTATATTAGAACTAAAAAGTTATGGGAAATATATTTTTGATTACAAGAAGTTAATATAAATATAATATTTTTAATTAATTTTATTAATCAATAAAGATATATTGCAAAAAATACACAATTGTCTTTTAATTCATTGATCGAATTATTTGTGAATTAAAAAATTGTTATTACTGAAATATTCTTTTCTTTAAGTTCATATAAATATATATTTACATTTTTAGAAAAATGTAAATATATATTTATATGAACTTAAAAAACTGTTAATTAAAAATTTGTTAATTATTACAGAAGTAAAATAATTAACAAATTTTAATTTTATCCCAGAGTTATAGATAAGTATTTGTAGTCAATTGCCAAAATCAGTGCAACAACCTTTATTTAAAAAATCTTTACCATAATAAAGTTTAAATACCAGATATATGAAACTTTAGAAAACTCTCACTGACTTTAATCGTTATGAGTTTAATATCAATTTAATTTTAATATACGGGCCTTATGGCTGAATGACTAGCGCTCTAGAGTTCGGTGCCACAATTCCAGAGCCCCGAGTCCCAGTGGATGCTTGTAGTGGCTCGGAATCCATAAAAATCCACAAAAAGAAGTTTATTACATTAATGTCATATTTAACATGCTAACATGCTTTGAAAATTTCATTTCATTTAATAAATTTTAACTTTCCAATTTTTGCAAATTTATAATTTTTTATCATTTTCAGTTATTGTTTTTGGAACTGTTTAATAATGTCATGCTTAATAAATAAATTAAAGTTTATAAACAACGCATAATCCTTATAATCAACGCATCATATCATTGCATATATACCAACACAAACACGTAATAATGAAAGGAGAGAAACAAAAAAGTGCTTTTTAACACTCGAAATAAATCTCCATTAAAGATCGATCTCTGGACTCACATCACTCCTGTTCGAATATTAACCTCATCCAAAAATGAAAACAAGCAACGGTCCGTCTCCTTTCTGAAATCTAAAAGGACTTGAAAAAAAAAAAAAAAAAGTAAAAAGCATCAAATTTTTTTTTCCCCATCCAATGGAGAATTTTCGAATTCGAGAATCAAAAACACCGAGAGGTACCAAACCAAAAACAAAAAAAAAAGAAGAATCCCAGAACAAGCCGAAAACTTGGAAATATCATTTTGTAACAGGCCGGAGCCACTACCAACCATTATTCCGATGATAGCGAAGCTGTGTACCTGGTGCGTATCGCAGGACACAGAGATGCATGCGTGCGTTCAAGCGTGAACGCTTGTATAACGCTCTTTTCCCGGAGGTACCATCAGAAATTGTTGCTCGTGCCTATCGGAGGATGGGGAGGATAGGCGGGGAGGATCCTCAGACGCAGTCACGTAGAAAACGCACCGCCAGAAGGAAAGTGATGAAGATTCACCTGTATCTGCTTTTCCAGGGAGCAGTCGGATATTGAACTACCATCGGCTCCAATACAACTCGGCAACATGCTGGCAATTTTTTTTTGCGAAAGAAGTGCATCTCTTCTGGCATCTGTAATACACGATCGATTGGTAGTAGGAATATGATAATCTATGATTCTTCTACAAAGCATATTTCCTGAATTTCATTAAATTACTTAACTAATAATTTTTTTCCATGTAGTTGGGTTTATTTTCTTTTTTTCCCATAATAAAATTGCGTTTACTTTATTTATTTTTAGAAGAACTTACAAAGAAGATTTAAGAATTAAAAGAAATAATGATTTAACAATACATCTATACATAATAATATATAATGTTATAATTTTTATATATAATGATATATATTATACACTCATGTCCATAAATTAAAGATAATGAAGTTCAGGCAAAGAAAGAGACAGAAGCAAAACAAATTTGACTTTATTTGTAAAGTCTATTTATTAAACAAAAGGTAAAGAGCAAAAAAGATGCTATATGTTTGACATAATTAATAAAAATTGCGATTTTTACTCCCTGGAGCAAATTTAAAAAAAAGAACCTATTTACAAAAAAAGTATAATATGGTTAGTATGATGGTTAATATGGAGTATGCCTCCCGGACGATGCAACACAGGCCTTACAACGCCTAGGCATGCTGAGTATCAAATTATCAATCTGATCTTGGGGAATATTACACCACTCATCCAGCAATGCCCTTCGAAGTTCCGGTTGACAGGTGGGAGGGGTTGACGGGCTGCAATTCGCCGACCAAACATATCCCACACATGCTCTATTGATTCAAGTCCGGTGAGTATGCTGGCCAATCCATACGGGTGATATCCTCCAATTGAAGGCATTCGTCTACAATGTTAGCACGGTGAGGATGGGCGTTGTCATCCATAAACAGAAATTCAGCACCCATGGCGCCCCGAAACAAACGTACATGTTGTTCCAGAATGACATCCCGATAGATGTGGCCTGTCATAGTTACACTCTGAACATGCAGGTCAGTTCTGGAACCAAGAATAATTCCTCCCCAAATGAGCCTTCCTGCACCTCCGTAACGGTGGAACACATCTGATAGGCCTACGAGCATATAGACCAATGTGCCCTAAGCGTCTGTACACGGTCTGCCTTGAAACTGTCGTACCGGTAGCTGAAGAGAGCTGATGAGACAGATCTGATGATGTGCCCGTCTGTTTCGTTTGGCAGTAACTGCTAAATACCGGTCCTCATTCGGCGTTGTAACTCGGGGGCGACCTGTGCTGTAACATCTACTCACATTACCATCATCTTGGAATCGTTGCCAAAGCCTGGAGATGACACTCTGGGCGATTCCAAGTTCCTCGGATACTTCCAGCTGGGTACGTCCACATTCCAGTCGTCCGATAATTCTACCACGCAAAAAATCATCCAAATGCTTCCTTTGTGCCATAACTATGAGGTTATTGCACTGAAAAGCTTTTAAAGCGCTTGTGAACAATTTTACTTTTTGCCACCATTCCTTATATACCCCTCTCTTACACTCTCGTCATTGTGACGTACTATCCGCGCCATCTGGTGGTTTCCTGTAATTTGCATATTCTTCTTCAAGATGTGTGTGATAATTCTACAGGTGAAATTTTTATTTTAGAGTTCAATTTCTGTGTGATTCTGAATTATCCTTAATTTATGGACATGAGTGTATATTATATGTTATAATATTAATAAAACTATCGTAGATATGGCCGGTAGTCCATTATCAATCCCCATAAATATATCTAAATACAGCTAAATATGCATGGATTTCAGTTGGAGTTTTAAAATGCACCGACTAATATTCAAATGAAATTAATACATGTAAGGAGTGCTGTTTAAAAATCAAAGAGTTATATATATGTAATTTAAAAGTCTTTAGAATATCACAATACGAATCTGGTTGTTTTTATGTTAAGCTGGTCTGGTATTTCATACTAAAAAACATATAGAAGTCAACAATTAATAAATCCTAATTTTATCCCAAAGTTACATCTGCAGTCAACTGCCAAAATCAATATCACAGCCTTGATTTCAAAAATCTTTACGATAATAAAGTTTGAATAACAGATATATGAAACTTTAGAAAATTCGCTTGTTTTAATCGTTATGAGGTTAAATATCAATTTATTTTTAATATGCTTGCATTTTTTATATTAATTCTGACAGCTTGGTGATTTTACTTGACAACACTTTGAATTACCTTAATCAATTAAATAACCCTGTTTAGGCATTTTTTGTAACATACTTATTATTTATATGTACATATTTATTTTATTGGTTCAAACTTTAACATTCTAAATGACATAGGTATTGAAATAAAATGACATTTCTTGCAGCTAATCACTGTCTTCGTGGTCTAAAAACTTTTTTTAACGTTAAAATTAATTAAGAGATATACGAAAATTATGTTATATAAAGCAATAATATACGTAATTCTTTTTTAAATAACGTTTTAAAAATATAAAATTAGACCTACGTAACTTTAACTAAACCAATCCGACTATTAGAATAATGTAACTCTATTTATTATCATTTAATGCAGATCATAAAGTTCACACAATTTTCTTAAAGGAAACACAAAAAATATTCAAAATTTTTAATTCAACAAAAACATATTAGCTCCTTTACATACATATTGAAAAACGTAGGGGGAATCAAAGCACATCTCATTTTGAACTTGTAGATTCTAATGCCAATGGCAATTAAAATTGTGATTTGAAATCAGGAAATAGCATCTTTTATCATTCCACTAAAAGCATCATTATTTTTCTTCTCAGCCGCAAGCGAAGCACGTCAGAGTTTAAGAATAAATAAATAAATAAAAAGGCATATATTTTTCCAAACATTACGTGATGTCATTTAAAGCACTCCTCACAAATAGATATTACATCCAGAAAGAAAAGAAATACTTTTTGCGTGAGCACGTGGAAATATTTTCCCGAGATAGAAATTCCATCTCTTCTGAGCGGCAAAGTGATTCAAGTTTGTGGATTTGGATTATGGACATAGAGTTTTCGATAAGTATTTAATTATTTGTTTAGGTAGATAATAATTTTTAGATTATAGAAACATAATAAAAACAACAGAACACAAACATAACAACTGATTGATCATTGACTTATAAAAATTATTACCAAATTAATTAAATATTAGTATAAGTTAGGGACGGATATGCTTGTGGATTCAGTGTTGTTTCAGTGTAGAATTGAATTATTTTTTTAAATAATATAGGAGAAGTTTATATAATATTATTAAATATATATATATATATATGTGTGTGTATTATAATATAATATATTATGTTATATAATATTTATTAAAATTACTGAAACAACACTGGACAACTACAACACATAACACAAAATTATAACAAAATTATATAATATTATGTTAATAACAAAATTATATAACAAGTATTTACAAAATGGAACCTTCATTCATATTTGTGCACTCTCTTTTCACGTTCTCCCTGTCCCATTATCGGTTCCAAAATCTCACAGGCAAAAAAAAAAAAAATGTCTAGCGTAGTCTAACGTAAAGGTTAAAATGTCCTTGAATTGAAGATCTATCAACTTTGAACTCTTCCCCTCTGGTTATATTTTGTTTCGGGAGGACATGGAGGATCCTTACTAATATTAAGAATTAAATTTTTTGAAATGTTTTAAAGTATTTATGCAGAAGCATTCTTTAATGAGTAGGTACTGTACATCTGTACATTAGCTCACGAAGATCTGCTAAACTTAACTTTTTCGTAATGAGTAACACGACTTTGGTAGTTTAACCATGTTCCTTAAAACAATGTCCCTAACCGAAAGCACTGTCTATTCTTGCAAGTTGAGGTGTGACCTAGAAAACCAATTTCACTGATCTCACCTTGCCATAAAGCAATAGGCTGTCAATGATAAATAGAAAATCTTATTGCAGAGGGACAAAAAAGCAAACTCCAGTAGGAACGATTTTTTCAACCACCCTGATTTACAAAACGTAAAAAACTGTGCATCTAGAACTTCATTAGATTCTAAGAGAATCGGATTTCATGCGTCAAGTCGCTCAGACGTTTTCAAGCCTAGACGCAGCTTTAATGCTACAACCAGACCCGAGAGAAAAGGGTGCGTGCCCCAACAGTAGAATTGGTTATTTACATTTGTGAATGTCTTCTATGAGTATACATAAAGGTATATGGTTCACATTTGTATGTAATACTAGAAAACTAAGGCCAATATAGACAAACCGTCACCATCACAACACTACCCTCACTATTTTTTAAAAATGCAACCTTAGCTACCAATTTTTTTAATATAAAGCAGTATATAACATAGTAGCATGAGACAGCTTTAGTGAAGTTGCATACGTCTTGGAAATTTGTCAAAAACGTAAGATGTCAGACCTCACAGGCTTTCAAAGAGGTCAAATTGTAGGAACCTGGATATTTGACCGAAACATCCCAGCTTTTAGATGTTTCTAGAGGTACGATGTCTAAAGTCATGGCAGCGTACACATAGCATGGCCAGATAATCTCGTAAAAGCAAAATAGTAGACTGCAGGAGAAGTCGAGGGAAAGAGACCTATAGGTATTGAAGACGATCGTAATGTCTAAAAAGAAAACAACTGCAGACAAAGGGACTGCAGAGCTCAATCAATATCTAGATAACATCAACATCTGGATCTGTCAATAATTACAGTTGGGAGGCATTTTCATGAAACAGGATATTTAATACAGAGCAGAACTTCCTAAGCCACTTATCACACTTGTTAACGCCAAAGTTTAGAATTTTAGCTGACCAGGACCATCCTAAGATGCCAATTTTGTTTCTTGCAGAAGTTGGAATTTTCCAGGATGATAATGGCTTCTATTCCTGCAGAGGACCTTTCCAATCATAGATTGATGAATATGAGGATGAAGTGAAACATTTTCCTTGGGTAGCACAGTCCCCCGATCTCAATATCATCGAACCGTTATAGTCTATTTTAGAGCGATTAATCAGAATCGATATCCTCCATCGGAATCTATCGGAACTTTCACAATATCTCCATAAAAACAGTTCAATATTTCTCTAAACACTATTCAGCACTAGTGCGATTCGATTCCCAGGCGAATCCAAGCTGCATTACAAGCCGAAAGGGGTCTTACGCCATATTTGTAAAAGATTTCTTATAACTCTAGGGTGTTTCCATTTCCCAACAATGGTATTTAAAATAATGGAATTCACTTGATATAACATATATATATATATATATATATATATCACCTTTATCAGGGCATTAAATGCATCAATTACGCAATATTTCAGTCCAAATTCTCATGTCATTAAAAACAACAAATCAATATTGAATGCCACTTCATGCTTCAAAATGAAATTTGGCTTTATTTACTTAAATTGCAAATTAGGTTTTAAGTTAAGTTTCATTTTTTTTTTTTTGAATCCTTCCTTTATTTTCAAATCGAGTGATGAGAATTCACTTGATTTGAATGGCATTCATCAAAAATTAAGTTTTTTAAAAGAAAGGAAAATTTGTTGACGAAGAAAAACTAAATTAATTTTTACAAAATGTATTTTCTTGCACTAGCTTAAAAGATGCGTTAATTATTTTATTTAATTTTAAGAAAATCAAAAATTTTTATAGAAATCGTTAACAAAAATCCTTGATTTTATATATAGTCAAGCACAAAAGTCAACATACCCTAAAAATAGAATTTTTATGTAATTGCAAAAACTGATAACCTGCAATATTTTTTTATATTGAAGCACAAATTGACACACAGATTTCGATCTTATTTAAGCAGGAACGAAAAATTATTGACTTTTGTGACTGACTGTATATAAAACAAACATCACAATAAATTAAATTCTATTTTTAAATATAAATGATTATACTATGCGTTTCCTGAATCATATATAAAACCATATTTTATCCATTGGGAGTAAAAATCATTTCACCATGAAGTTTTATAATTGTATTTAGAGAAAATCAATATCTTAAAATGATTTGCATTCAAGAACATTTTCTAATTATTGGATTCCTTTTAAGATATTTATTTGTTGATTTTATTCATGTTTTTGTCTTCTAGGTTTAGATTTTTACCAGCAGTTCAGCTACATTAATAAAGAAAAATACAGTAATATTTATTGCAAATGGCATTATGCATTGCCTCCTTATATTGTTAGCATCAGTTCATTGAGCTAATGTTTTTCTAGTATCATACATTTTTTAAAACGAATATATTCAAGGGCAGCATTTGAGGTTCGGTTATATACATTAAATTTTACAAAAATATGCGAGAAAACTCAGCTTACAGATTTAAAGTATTCTAGCGACCTAAACGGAACGTAGAAGAAACGCACTATTCTGTTATTAAAATGATCATAGATTTATTGAAGTTCGAGGAGTTACTACATGAATAGAATTCACAATTTTGTATTATTAGAAACGACTTTACCATCAATGCCTCAAGGCGATATGGGTGATCTGTCAGAGAAAGCAGATATAAAACTAGGAATTAGAAAATTAATAAATGCAGAATTTATTTTGGATATTGTAAAAACTGAAACAAGAATTTCAAATGTCCCTTTTTTAACTTGTAGTTTCGTATTCATTTCTGTATTCGTACGATGGTTTTTTTTTTTTAGCAATAACAGAGATCAGTAAAAATGGGACACTAAAAAATGGCTCACTGGTTCTATTGACCGAAAGCAATGCTGCACATCTACGAGGCATCAATGAGTTATAAATGAGAGACTCAGTATCCCCCTCTAGAGGAAAATTTTTCTACTGCTGATTTGTTTCTGGGGGTGATAAACCACTAGCAACTCTTCTCCCTAGAATCTCCCAAACATGTCCTATTGGGGCTCATGTCCAGAAAATATGCTGGCCAATCCATTCGAAGGATTCCTTCGTCCAAAAGGAAATTGTCCACTAGTTGAGTGTGATTTGGTCTGGCATAGTCATCTATGAGAAGAAATTTATCCCCGATTGCTGCAGCGGAAAGGACCGCAATTGGTAATTGTCATATACACAAAATCAAACTTGTATAAAAGGACAATCCTGTGAATATCCAATTTCATAACCAGAAGAATAAATGAATACTAGATATATAATTATTATACTCTTATATAATTTTAATGAAATATTAATATGCAGATTATATCTTTCTAAAGAAAATAATATGCTTTTGTTTATGGAAATCAGTGTTGCTAAAAATTAATTGAATTGTTTCATTTAGATTTAATTGCTCTATACGCAAAAATGAAATTTGTGTTAAAGGACAATCCAGTAATTATCCAATTTAAAAACCAGAAGAATCAATGAATAATAGATACACCACATCATTTTCAATGAAATAATCAGCTTCTATTTTGATTGAATGTTGCTAAAAATTAAACGAATTGTTTCATTTAGATTTACTATACACAAGATCAAACTTGTATAAAAGGACAATAAAGTGATTTCCAATTTTTAGCCAAAAGAATCAATAACAGATATACCATTATTATATCGTTATATCATTCCCATTGAAATATTATTACGCATATTTTTTTTCCAATGAAATAAGCTGCTTCTATTTATTGAAATAAGTGGTATGCTACTAAAAATTAAATGATTTTTTTCATTTAGATTTAATAGTCATAGACATAAACGGAACCTTCTATTAAAGGACAATCTAGTAATTACCAAATTTAATGACCAAAAGAATCATTGATATACCATTATTATGTCATTATATCATTTTCAATGAAATATTAGTATGAAGATTATATCATTTCCAATGAAAATAATCTGCTTCTTTTATAGAAATCGGTGGTCTGTTGCTAAAAATTAAATGACTTGTTACATTTAGATTTAATTATCATAAACTAAAAATCAAATTTGTACAAAAGGACAATCCGGTAATTACCAAATTTGATAACTAGAAGAATCAATGAATATTAGATCTATCACATCATTTTCAATGAAATATCATTATGTAGATTATATCATTTCCAAATAAAATAATCTACTTCTATTATGGAAGTCGGTGGTCTGTTGCTAAAAATTAAATGACTTGTTACATTTAGATTTAATTATCATAAACTAAAAATCAAATTTGTACAAAAGGACAATCCGGTAATTACTTTGATAACTAGAAGAATCAATGAATATTAGATCTATCACATCATTTTCAATGAAATATCATTATGTAGATTATATCATTTCCAAAAAAATAATCTACTTCTATTATGGAAGTCGGTGGTCTGTTGCTAAAAATTAACTTAATTTTTAGTTAGATTTAGTTTTCATATACACAAAATGAAACTTGTATTAAAGGTAATTACCCAATTTGATAACCAGAAGAATCAATGAATAATAGATATATCATTATTATATAATTATATAATTTTCATTGCAGATTATATATTTTTCCAATTAAAATAACCTGCTAGTATTTATAGAAATCGGTGGAAGGGGTGCTAAATATTAAAATATTTGTTTTCTTTAAGGTTTAATTTTCATGTACACAAAATCAAATTTGTATAAAAGGACAATCCACTGATTACCCAATTTCATAACCAGAAGAATCAATGAATAATAGATGCACCACACCATTTTCAATGAAAATAATCTGCTTCTATTTATAGAAATGGTTGCTAAAAATTACCTGACTTGTCTCACCTGGACTCTGAGTTGTCATGCGGAATGCTATTCCGTTTAGCTTGTCATGTTTCATGTTCCACTAAGCCTCCTTCCATCATTAAACGGAACGGCCAGCGATGCATTAGATAATTTGCTCCCTCGCTATTAGTTTTTCACGTTTCCTGGCTTCGGAATTCATATCACAGGGGAGTCGTGAAGGAGTAAGTATTTGGGGCATTGAAACACGAAGATTTTATAGCTCAGTCTCGGTTTTGTTTGTGCTGCCTTCCACGGAGAGCCTCAGACGTGACGCTCAACATTTTACTATTAGCCGTTAGGGGACCGCATCGCAACCGCGGAAGACTAAGTATAAATCTGGTGTCATTTTTGCTTACGAAAAAAAGGCAAATTTAGATAATTGTTGCTTCTTTTTAATTTTTGCTTAGACTTGCATATAACTTCCTTTAAAGTTTGTGCTTAAAATTCCTATTTTTCTTGAAATTTAATCAAGAAAACCAAATTAATTATCAGTTATCAATTATTTGAATTTTAATAATTTTGTTAAATTATTTTTGTCTACTGTGCGGTCATTACACTTTGTGTATGGCCCATAAGATCGCCAAGTTATTAACCCCTTTACAAAGGGACCGCATCTTTAGTGGATCAAAGTTCATCTCTGGTGGTATTACAGTTGGAAGCAGATACATGTAGCATCTGGTGAGAACTCACTTTCCTCCAATATCCATTGTATATATTCAATATGATTATATATCCCCTATGGTAATTATATTACATTATTATACACTTTTTTTCCAGCAATTATTGGTCATAGGAAATCATTCAGCCAAATTATTTATGCTGATTCTCAAAGTAAGCATAAGAGCTCTTGGCTATTTAGCTTTTTGAACTGAGTTCCTTTGTTCAAAAGCATAAATTTCTAAGCATTTGGGATTCGATTTCCATTGTCTTTGCCTTGCTATTATTGTTTGAAAGACAGATGACTTGGCATCGAATGTTTCATTGACTACTTGTTGAGAAATTTCTGCATTTTCTCAATACGATGTGGAAATGCTTGTCATTTTAGCTCCAGAGATTTGCCCTAAAGGCATTATACAAGAATTAACGTTTCACAATATAGGAATAGTGTGTATTCCAGAAGAATCAGCGCTCACACTCTTCGGTGCTTATCCTCTATGTACTGTCTCTTGAGAAGGAGCTTTATTATTACGTGAGATATAAGTTTTTTGTTTTTTCTGCAATATATGTTTTACACTGCGCATCCTAATGGAAGATGAATGCTACTCTTGTGATAAATGATCTTGTGGATGTTTGAAATCGTCTTGTAGAATTAATGTCTTTTCAATACTCAACGATATAGAATTGATACAATACAATTTCTCAATAATATTGATATAGAATTATATAATTTGCATATAAAAATAATTTATTAATTTAATTAAACTTGTAGAAGAAAATGAATTGGAAATATTTTTTACTACATTTGATACGTAAATTGGATTTTTAGTGCTATTTCTGCACACTATACATTCTTAATAATACAATTATAGACAATGAAATTGCAATATCAAGAAGGAAAAATCATACAACAATTTTAGTACAACCTAGGATCGATGAGTGTGTTAATAATATATAAACGATCATAATATGAAAATAAAACTTTTCGCTTTTCTTAAACAACATGACATTTTGTAATGCAAGTATTTAAATCTTTGTAGCCCATTAATGAGATTCTTAATACTTTTCTCGGGAATCTTTTGCTATGTTGTATTCACTTAGATACCTAAACCTCCAAGATCTCTTGCAGAGGTGCTTCTTTGAAAGTGCCAATCAATGACTTCTGAGAGGTACTGAAATTATATGCTAGAATTATGTTACTCATTTCAGGATGTGGAATTATTATTATATTATTCAGTCCTTGCAAGTTGTCCAGAGAAGGAAAAAGAAAAATGAAAGGCTGACTATCGTTAGAAAATGACTTCTGAGATACTTAAAACATTATTTCAACGATCAAATCAATATAACGCTGATGTTTTAATATAATTGTAAAAGAAGATTACAGGTTTTGATTATCATACTTATTATGATTTGATTTTGACTATTACTATCATGTGATATTAACTTGTGAAAATGTATTGATGGCACTGCCAATGTGGTCTCCAGACTGATCACCAGCTATTACTATGTTCGAGACCAAAGGAGGACTCGTCAATCAAGAAGATATTCCTTTATTCCAGCCTCTACAGCTGTCATATTTTCACCATATCAGCTTTTGTGTAGCGGCTTGAAATCAACGTTTTATCAATGATGACGACCAAATCAAACAATGTCAAACGTTGTGATTGAGACCAATTTTCATCACAGTAATAAAAAATTAAGTAGCATTGAGCATGATGTATAGACTTAATGCTACTTATATTGGCATCACGCCAATATAAGTAGCCTTAAGTCTATACATCAATTCAAGAATTGCTTTTATATGATATGATATATAATCTGACTTCATAGTTTGTAGTTGTTTTCTCAAACCACGGAACGGACAGAGTGTTTAGACCTTCTCGAATTATAATCTGCCGTGGTGATAAAACCGACGTTACATTGTTCGGGGAAGTCCCTCAGTTTGTGATATGTTGACAAGTGAAATGCTGTTTGATAAAATGCATTATTCAAATGCTCTACAACAATATCTCCGAAGTTCTAAGTTCCATGCGGCTATAAAAATTCGCTAATAAGCTTTGTAACGCAGAAGCTCGACCATAAAGCAACAATGTAGTGAGTCCATGTTTAAGTAAAAAAAACTTGGTTCAAAAATAAATTTTATTAATTTTATTACTTTATTTATATGAATTAACAGATAAGTCCGAGAGGCATTTTTTAACGTCGGTTTTCGATCAACCAGCCTTATTATTAAAGAGCGTACATTATTATATGGGCATCTTATTGGGAGGCAATTAATTCTTAATTACATTAACAGAATCTTTTCCAGAAAGAAAGTGATTTGATATTCAAATATGCTGTCCAATCATTATTCGGCTGTCAGCCAAAACTTGGTCTTCTGATGACAAAAATAAATTTTCTGCCCCAATTTTCACTGTTTAATACAACACATTACATGCCACTAATAAATTTAGTTATTTCCCTGCAGTTGCCTCGAAATAATTATTGGACATCAATGGCCGATGACGGTCAAGTCTTTTTAAATTCCATATCCGGAAAAAGAGATTCAAAAACAGGATATACTCAATCAATCATCAGTCGAAGAGACATAGAGATATATACTAGTGCAATCCTTCTTCGAGCATAAACCTTTATTAACGAATATATGGATCCTAACATCAAGCTTCGAAAGGGTGCCAATGCACGCAACTCCCAGAATTGAAGAGTAATAAAAACTACAGAATAAACAATTCCTGAGAATCCAAAAACGTTATTGTAATTTAAGAGGCTCTCTTTTAATTTTATCAAGAATGTCATGCATAGGTATGGCAAATCGCTAGTCTCTTAACCGAGAAATTTTGATAGTTTGATGAAATTTTTATGGAACTTAATAAGACTGATATAAATTTGGGAGATTATTCATATATGGCAATAATTATAAAACCATTGCCTCTTTTGCTAATCATTTCTTTAAATCGTTAGGGGACTAGACAGGGGAGATCAACTCTTTTCAATACTATTTAATTTAGTCGGAGAAACATTTACGAGGAGACGTTGCTATTAATAGGGATGGCCTCTATCGTGTCCTATTTATTAGCATATATGCAGAAGATTTTTTTATTGTTTTTCACTTTTAAAGTCGAATTGCATATTTTGTTGTCTTAAACAATGTCCATGGCACAATTAAGTTCAATATCATGGGATGATAATCATTATTTACTATGATGTCAACGATCTTAATAATCTTACAATCGGTAATTGTTGCAGCAACATCGGGAGGAACATTGGAATGCATTGAATGTTTGAGCGCCAAAACATCTTTAGTTATTGAGAAACGAATATTAACCATTTCATATAAACTTTCATTGATGAAATTGACAGCATCATGTTCACCAGAAACCACCAGTAGGCTGGAACTCCAGGGATTAGAGCAAAATGAATCACTGGACGAAACTTGGGAAAATGACTTCTTAGTATGAGACAAGATTGACAGCTGCCAGTAAAACTGATGATGGATTTAACGATTTTAGACCCCATAAATATAGTTTAATCACCAGACGCACTCTGAGAGTAATAGGAAAAAGGCTAAAGATGTTTAAGTAATAATTGAAAGAAATGATTCTATTATATTCGAATTATCAACATTTGTACTACTTAGCAATAATTAGATAACAGTACAGCCCCTAAAGCCTTTTAGTTCTTGAATGTGTATTCCTTTGCATGCTTGTAACATGTTTATCGATTCTGTGATTTTCATAATTTTGCCACTTTTCCCTCTTAATGTTTCAATTTCAATGCTAATAAACTTATCTTTAATTTCCTCAGTTGAATTTATTTTATAAACACATATATGTATACATAGAGTCCACCTGTCAGTTCAGCTATGTTTATGATAGCTATATATTACCTTAAATTACTTAATTTTTTATTGTTATTCCTTTTCCCTATTTCCACATAAAATCCACTCTTTACTGTAACAATAAAATTCAATTTTGTATTCAGGTGAAACGAATTTTCATTTATTTATTGATATTTTATCTGCAAAAATTTTGTAATATCCCATTTAAGTAAAAGTAGGTCTAACGATACAATGTGCAAATGCATGATATTCAAAAAGTTTATTATCTATACAATATATAGTTACAAAAATAAAACATTTCCTTTGCAGGTTCTATAGAATTCACAGGTGTCCCATTCCCATAGCCAGGAACTAAAACGCAAAAGATATTGCATCTATTACCTGTCCATCTGTCTCCATTCTCCTTTTTTGATAACCCTGATGGAAGGATCACGTGATCTTGTATGCCATTGCACGTGACCCGCACAGCCACGAAGTACAATAATCACCACAACCCGTTACGCAATGCACATCTGCCCACACATAAACTATTGGTAAATCCTTAATAGATATAATTGCTAATCCTTAATCGATATCATAATAACTTTTTTTTCACTATATAGTTGTTCAGAATTAAATAGTCCCTGCCTAATTGCGAGAGGATTTGTGTGCGTGCGTATCTATATTTTAAGCTTTTACATTTAGATGTTAAAAATAAGGGCCTCTCCTTGCAGTTGAATATTTATCATTTCTCTTTAATTTAATTTTAAAATCAAATCCTTTACATGTGACTTCGACATATCCTTGGAAGCCTTCCCCCTCACCTTTATATCCCCACTATTTACAAACAGAGGAACAAGTGTATCCACACAAAAATTTGATCATGTGTGTAAATCAAGAAATTTTTTAGGTCGAGGGGTTAAAACCGTAAACAACGTTGTGATATAATCAAGAAATTTGAATCTCAGCAGATATGTAAACTAGGGTTTTTAATAATGTCGTTATTTTAAATCACACATTTGTATGACATGTAAATTTCACTTATTTTATACAGATATCTTAAAATATGAAAAATTAATTTGAGTTTTGTTAATTTTATATATTTTCCGACTATAGAATTTTTTTTCTAGTTTTTTTTATTTGTGCTGATTTGTGCTGTGATGTGTGTGTAGGAAATGGTAGTTAAAGCTTATATTTTATTGGTAATAATTACCATGTGAATATGATGTTGTCCTGGTTAGAGGTTCGTGATGTTAACAAAGATTTGAAGCTAACAAAATAAATAAGTTACTATTTAAAATAGTTTTATCTCATTGTGCAACACGATAAACTTTCATTTCAAAATTTTTTTTTAAAATAAATGTTGATTTTCGTGTGATTTTATTTATGTATGTTTTAAAACTGGCATGAAATATGTTTTGCTAAACGATATGATTGACCCATATCGAGTCAATTGCTTTGTATTTTTTGAATTGTCTGGTTTTTAAAATATAAATCGACTATTGTTTCAGTTTTCACAAAATAGTATCTAAGGATGAGTTCTTTATAAAAGTTAATTTAACCACCACTTAACAGACTCATCTGTCATAATTTGGCAGTGCTTTGTAGTCGTATTTTTTGGTAGTGTGTTTTTTTGGTAGTGTTTTGTGCTTTGTATATTTGAAAATTTGAAAAATACTTTTCCTGAAGACTTAGAATTATCAAATGTTGGTATATTCCCAAGGCTATTGAATTTTATAGTCCTTTGGGGATTCTGCACTTTAGGGTTCCGATTTCGCCAAATAAATAAAATTCCGCGTCAAACGGAATCGCCAAAACTACAATATTTTGTAACCATAGCTGCCATTTTGTTTGTTTAGTAGGGGACATAGCGAAAATCGCAAAGGAAAAAATCGCTAAATAAACAAGAGGAATCTAAAGTACAGTATTCATGCAGTATTCTGAGCAATTGTTTCCAAAATTTCTTGGATTATTAAATTAACATAATCTTTCTGGTATAAATTTGTTTTCTACCCTTAAACTCCATTGAAATTCAAATATTCTATTAAACTCTGTGTAACGATTTTTTCACATATAGCGACGCTTATATATATATATATATATATATATATATAACATATAAATATAAAGGTGATTTATTTTCGAAAAATATAGATTTTGGCTAGATTTTTAGTTTAATTATTATAAATATTTAATTTTCCATGAACATAAAAAGCAGTTCTTTAGTTATTCAAAAGGCTGATACAGAAATTGAAAGTGAGAGATTGAGAGAAGCAGTCTAAAGAAAAATATAGACGAAGAGAAAAACAGGAAGAAAATCTTAACGAAATAAAGACAAACTAAAAACCTCCAGTGCATTTAATTAAAATAAATGTACCCTTATAATTAAATGTTTTAAATATTTCAAGACTATATTTAGCATTCGGTTTTCAAAGAAATATTTTTACATTGATATATTTTCAATGGAGTTAAGGACTATATATAACATACAGATTTATACACAATTACATAAAGTCGCATAACATTATGGTATGCATAAATATTTGCATGTTTCAGTTAATACTGTTGTATTAGTTAATAAATAAATGCATGTGCATGAACAAAAAAAAATTAAATTAAAAAAATAATTCCTATGATATAATGGAATTTATAATTTGAGAATGGCAAAGCATGGCTTCGTTAACTTTAATATCCATTCAGAATGGAATTTATACAAGAAAAAAAAAAAATAAGATCACTTGATTAAAGAAATAAAATTCGCTGAATACCTAAAATGAGAAATGATATAATTTTACTACGTAATCATTCTTTTTCTGGAAATTTGTTTTATCGAATACTTTTTCCCATTATTTGATATTATATTTAATTACTTTTGTTGTTTTTAAAAAGTACTACTATAAATGGTATTTTTTATTAAAAATAACGTCAATAATAATTTTAATCAAAAGATAACGTCAATATTAATTATAATCAAAGGAATGACGTCAATGACATTTTTTCCCATTTCAAGTATTACATAAAAGTTAAAATATGACGTGCAGCTAGTACTATTGAATTTTGGAAAGATTTATTTCGACATTAATAAAATAAAAATTAACTATTTATTAATCTCGAAACTATTAATTATAACTCTAACTATTTAGAAATTTAGAATAAAAGTTGAAAAGTTATTAAAATATTTTTTTATTTAAATTACAGTCTGTATTTTTTAAATTCAGTATTTTTATTTAAATTTCAAATTCATTCACATTCAATGTTTAATCGTTTGCATTAAATAAATATTTATTTTATTTATTTATTTATAAGAAATATCTGAAAATTTTGATTACTTAAAAATACTTTTACAAGGAAAAAAATAAAAGAATATTTGTTTTAAAAATGTTCTATAAAAAACGAACCAAGAGAATTATCCAATAAAAATGATGAATAATAATCCCAGTACTTCTGCTTATATTTCTTTAAGAAAGTAAAAAATAATTTGTAAAAAGAGTACTTGACAACTAAGATAAATAATACATAAAATTAATCTTCAATTAGAAACGCCAAACTGTCGTGAGATTTATTCACAAAAGAAAGTGATCAAGAAAAACAACTCCAGAATCTGCATTAGCCATTAATTATTTAAGGATTATCTCACAAAACTTTACGAAAATACGAAAAAAAAATATTTAAAAAATTGTCTCTCATCATTCAACAAACAGAATACCGTTCGCAAATTTGTTTCGTTAAGTTTTAAATAAAATACAGTTTTCTTTTAATATTATTTCTAAAAAAATGGTTATTTTATAGCTCATTAATGACTATTTACAAAGGTTCAGTAAAGATTATTTTTATTTTTAGCATGTCTTTTGGTAGTTCGTTAAAACTGTTTATTCGAAAGGATTTGTTTAATCTGTTATTTATTAAATATTTTTTTAATGAGAAGACTAAATTACTAAAATCCTTAAAATCGACGTTATATTTTGATTATCGACGTTATAACGTGAATAATAATTATAATCAAAGGGTAACGTCAATAATAATTATAACCGAAGAATCACATTAATATTAATTATAATCAAAAGATAACGTTAATAACAACTTTTATGCAATTTCAAGCATTACATAAAAACTAAAATAGGATATCTCCAGCTAGTACTATTGAATTTTGGAAAGTTATAATAATAAAAGCATCTCGACATTAATAAAATAAAAATAAAAATATTGTATTAATTACTTTACGATTTAAAAATTAATATATATAAATCCCGAAACTGTTAATTATAACTCTAATTATTTAGAAATTTAGAATAAAAGTTGAAGGTTGTTAGAATGATTTTTTAATTTAAATTTTAGTCTGCAAATGACATTCAATATTTGCAATAAATACATATTAATTTAAATTATTTATAAGAAATATCTGAAAATTTTGACTACTAAAAACTTTTACAAGCGAAATAATAAAAAGAATATTTATCTTAAAAATGTCCTTTAAGAATGAACCTAAAAAATCATAAATAATAATCTCAGTAGTTCTGTTTATATTTCTTTTATGAAAGTAAAAAAGATGTAAAAAGAGTAATTGACAACTAAGATAAATAATAAATAAAATTCTTCTTCAATTAGAAAAGCCAAACTGTCGTGAGATTTATTCGTAAAAGAAAATGGTCAATAAAAACAACTCGAGAATCTGAATTAGCCATTAATTATTTAAGGATTATCTCACAAAACTTTACGAAAATGCGAAAAAAATGTATGGAAAAATTGTCTCTCATCATTCAACAAACAGAACAACGTTCGCAAATTTATTTCATTAATTTTTAAATAAAAATATTACTTCCTTTTATTATTGCTTTTTAAAAAATACTTATTTTCAGCTCATTAGTGACTATTTACAACGGTTCAGTAAAGATTATTTTTATTTTTAGCAGCCCATTGGTAGTTCGTTAAAAGTGTTTATTCGAAAGGACTAGTTTAATCTGTTACTTATTAAATATTTTTAATAAGAAGACTAAACGTTTTTGTATTTGTCATTGTCGTACATCTCATTCGGAAAGAGACAGTGATTTAAAAAAGGAACTACAAAAGAGTTTCTAACAATATATCCATTATTTTTCTAAACAAAATGTATGGCTCAAATAAATATTTAAGATAGATTTCCCCCTCCTACTTTGGAAATTAAATTGAAAATATTTTTAGCAATATTAAAAAAAAAAAAAAAACGATAAATTGTATTTTTTAATTCAACTTATTTTATTTAAAGTAGATCGAATTTATAAAAGCTTCAATACTGTAGGGAATTATTTATTTAAAAATATTTGTTTGGAAGAAAACAATCATAAAAATTTGTAAAAATTCATTTTTCTTTTAAATTGCATACATCACTATATTATTTAAGCTTACTGTTTGGAAAAAATAAATAAATCTTAATATTTTCTTTTATTCTGCAAAGTTACAACATTTATGATGCTGCAAGAATTTTTCACTAACAGACTATTGTTTAAATTTCATCAAAATAGTGTTTCTGGTTTAAACTTGTTTCTACCCTTAAATTCCATTTAATTCACACATATTCTATTAAATTCTCCGTAACGATTTTTTCACACAGAGTGATGCTTACAGTATATATATATATATATATATAACATATAAAGGTGCTTAATTAGTTTCGTAAATTATAGCTCTTGGGTAAAATTTTTACTTTAATTATTATAAGTATTTAATTTTCAAAGCATAAAAAGAATTTCTTTAGTTATAGTATGGGCTGAAAAAGAAATTGAAAGAGAGAGATAGAGAGAACAGTAAAAAAAAAAAAAAAATACAGATGAAGAGAAAAAAAGTAGAAAGAAAATCTTGACGAATAAAAGGGACAAAATAAAATTGCCATTGCATTTAATTAAAATAACTGTACCGTATAGTTAAAAGTTTAAATATTTCTAAGACTTTATTTAGCATTTGTCTTTCCAAGAAATATTTTTTGCATTGATGGATTTTCTATGAAATTAAGAACTGTATACATAATGTACACATAATATACAGATTTATACACTATTACATAAATGCACATAACATTAATACATAAATTTTGTATTAGTTAATAAAAAAATATACATGTGTATGAACAAAAACAAGAAAAGTTAAAAAATAATTTCGATAATATAGTGGAATTTATAATTTGAGAATGGCAAAGTATGACTTCATTTACTTCATTATCCATTCAGAATAGATTTGAAAAATGAAAACAAAAATAAGATCACTTGATTAAAAAATTAAATAATTTAATAATTAAATAATATTAGTGCATAATCACTCTTTTCCCGGAAATTTGATTTATCGATTAATTTTTCCCATTATTTGATTTATACTTTAATTACTTTTGCAGTTTGAAAATCAATATTAAGATAATATTTTATATAAAAAATAATTTTAATAATAATTATAATCAAAAGTATGTTCAAAAAAAGAGAAAAGTTAAAAATAATTCCAATGATATAATGAAATTTTAGTTTGTCAATATTAATTATAATCAAAAGATAACGTCAAAATTAATTAAAAACAAAAGATAGCGTCAATGTTAATTATAAACAAAACTTAACGTCAATAATAATTATAATCAGAAAATATCGTCAATATTAATTATAATCAAAAGATAACGACAATTGCCTCTTTATGCCATTTCATATGTTAGATAAAAGTTAAAATAGGACATATCCAGCTAGTACTGGTGGATTTCGGAATTATTTATAATATTAAAATGCCTCGACATTAAAAAAAAAATAATAATAGAACTATTTTATTAATTACTTTATGATTTAAAAGTTAACTATATATTAATCTCAAAACTGTTAATCATAACTCTAATTATTTAGAAATTTAGAATAAAAGTTGAAAGTTATTAAAATATTTTTTTATTATTTAAATTTCAGTCTGCAAACTACATTCAATATTTACTCTTTGCATTAAATAAATATTTATTTAAATTATTTGTAAGAAATATCTGAAAATTTTGATTGCTTAAAAATTTTTGCATGAGAAAAATAAAAGAATATTTTTTCAGAATGTTCTTTAAGAAAGAACAAAAGAATGAACCTAAAAAAAATCATGAATAATAAATTCAATACTTCTGTTCATATTTCTTTAAGAAAGTAAAAAAAAAAAAAAAAAAAAAAGTAAATGACAACTAAGATAAATAATACCTAAAATAAATCTTCAATTAGAAACGCCAAACTGACGAAGATTTATTCGTGAAAGAAAATGATCAAGAAAAACAACTCGAGAGAATCTGCATTAGCCGTTAATTATTTAAGGATTATCTCACTAAAATCTACGAAAATACGAAAAAAAAAGAATATTTGGAAAAATTGTCTCTCATCATTCAACAAACAGAACAACTTTCGCAAATTTGTTTAATTAATTTTTAAATAAAATACTGTTTCCTTTTTTGTTATTGCTTTTTAAAAGTGCTTATTTTACACCTCATTAGTCACTATTTACACTATTTTAACTATATATTTAAAGTTAACTATAACAGTTTAGTAAAGATTATTTTTATTTTTAGCAGCCCTTTGGTAGTTTGTTAAAACTATTTGCTCGAAAGGATTAGTTTAAACTGTTATTTATTAAATATTTTTTAATAAGACAACTAAAGGTTTTTGCATTTGTCATTGTCTTACATCTCAGTGAAAGTGATTGAAAAAAATAACTACAAAAGAATTTCTAAAAACATATCGAATTTTTTTTTTTATCTTAAGAAAATTTATGGTACAAATAAATATTTAAGATAGATCTCCCCCATCTACCTTTGAAATTGAATTGAATTTTTGAAATGATTTTTAGCAATATTAAAAAAAGGATAAATTGTATTTTTTACATTAAAAAAATTCAACGTATTTACACTCATGTCCATAAATTAAGGATAATTCAGAATCACACAGAAATTGAACTCTAAAATAAAAATTTCACCTGTAGAATTATCACACACATCTTGAAGAAGAATATGCAAATTACAGGAAACCACCAGATGGCGCGGATAGTACGTCACAATGACGAGAGTGTAAGAGGGGTATGTAAGGAATGGTGGCAAAGAAGTAAAATTGTTCTCAAGCGCTTTAAAAGCCTTTCAGGACAATAACCGCATAGTTATGGCACAAAGGAAGTATTTGGATGATTTTTTACGTGGTAGAATTATCGGACGACTGGAATGTGGACGTACCCAGCTGGAAGTATCCGCGGAACTTGGAATCGCCCAGAGTGTCATCTCCAGGCTTTGACAACGATTCCAAGATGATGGTAAATGTGAGTAGATGTTACAGCACAGGTCGCCCCCGAGTTACAACGCCGAATGAGGACCGGTATTTAGCAGTTATGCCAAAAGAAACAGACGGAGCACATAATCAGACCTGTCTCGTCAGCTCTCTTCAGCTACCGGTACGACAGTTTCAAGGCAGACCGTGTACAGACGCTTAGGGCGCATTGGTCTATATGCTCGTAACCTGGCCTTGTCAGATGTGTTCCACCGTTACGGTGGTGCAGGAGAGCGCCAGGTACCCGTTACCACCAAGAGGAATTCTTGACACCGTTCCAGGAATGACCTGCATATTTAGAGTGTAACGATGACAGGCCACATCTATCGGGATGTCATTCTGGAACAACATGTACGTTTGTTTCGGGGTGCCATGGGTGCTAAATTTCTGTTTATGGATGACAACGCCCGTCCTCACCGTGCAAAACATTGTAGACGAACGCCTTCAATTGGAGGATATCACCCGTATGGATTGGCCAGCATACTCACCGGACTTGAATCCAATAGAGCATGTGTGGGATATGCTTGGCCGACGAATTGCAGCCCTTCAACCCCCTCCCACCTGTCAACCGGAACTTCGGAGGGCGTTGCTTGATGAGTGGTGTAATATTCCTCAAGATCAGATTGATAATTTGATACTCAGCATGCCTAGGCGTTGTAAGGCCTGTATTGCATCGTCCGGGAGACATACTCCATATTAACCATCCTACTAACCATGTTATACTGTTTTTTGTAAATAGGTTCTTTTCTGAAATTTGCTCCAGGGAGTAAAAAATCGCAATTTTTATTAATTATAGCATCTTTTTTGCTCTTTACCTTTTGTTTAATAAATAGACTTTACAAATAAGTCAAATTTGCTTTTGCTTCTGTCTCTTTCTTTGCCTGAACTTCATTATCCTTAATTTATGGACATGAGTGTAATATAAAAGTTATTCTTTTATTAAAAGGTAACGTCAATAATAAGTGTAATGTAAAGATAACGTCATTAATAATTATAATCAGAAGATAACGTCAAAATAATTATGATCAAAGGATAACGTCAATAATAATAATTATCAAAAAATAGCATCAATAATAATTATAATCAAAGGATAACGTCAAAAATAATTATAATCAAAATAACATCAATATTAATTATAACTAAAAGATAACATGAAATATAATTTTAATTAAAAGATAGCAACAATAATAATTATAATTAAAAGATAACGTCAATATTAATTACAATCAAAAAGACAATCAATGGCATCTTTATGCCACTTTCAAATATTAGATAAAAAGTTAAAATAGGACATCTCCTGCTGGGTACTATTAAGTTTTGGAAATATTTATCATAATAAAGTATCTCGACTTTAATAAGATAAAAATATAAGTATTTTTTATTCACGTTACGATTTAAAAGTTTATTATATATTTTAATCTCGAAACTACTAATTATAATTCTCACTATTCCAAAATTTAGAATAAAAGACAAAAGACATTCAATATTTAATCATTTGCTTCAAATAAATATTTCTTTTAAATAATTTTTAAAAATATCTGAAAATTTTGATTACTTAAAACACTTTTACAGAGAAAAAATAAAAGAATATTTATTTTCAAAATGCCCTATAAGAATAAACAGAAAGAAAAGTATAAGAAGAGGAGAATAAACCTAAAAAATAACGAAATTAAATTTTGATATGCACACGATATTCATTATTTAATCTTTTGCATGAAATAAATACTTATTTAAATTATTTATTAGAAGATCTAAAAATTTTGATTACTTAAAAAACTTTTACATGAGAAAATAAAAGAATAGTTATTTTCAGAATGTGCTTTATGAATGAACAAAAGAATTAGCTTAAAAATCATGAATAATAATCCCAGTACTTTTGTTTATATTTCTTTATGGAAGTTAAAAAAACTCAGACAACTCACAAAAAACTTGACAACTAAGATAAATAATACATAAAATTAATCTTCAATTAGAAACGCCAAACTGTCGTCAGATTTATTCCTGAAAGAAAATGATCAAGAAAAATAACTCGAGAGTCTGCATTAGCATTAATTATTTAAGGATTATCTCACAAAACTCTACGAAAATACGAAAAAATGTATGGAAAAATTGTCTCTCATCATTCAACAAACAGAACATCGTTCGAAAATTTATTTCATTAATTTTTAAATAAAATATTGCTTCCTTTTTTTTATTGCTTTTTAAAAAATACTTATTTTACAGCTCATTAGTACTATTTACAACGGTTTAGTAAAGATTATTTTTTTTTAGCACCAAATTGGTAGTTCGTTAAAACTGTTTATTCGAAAGGATTAGTTTAATATGTTATTTATTAAATATTTTTTAATGAGAAGACTAAACGTTTTTGTGTTTGCCATTGTCGTACATCTCATTCGGAAAAAGACAGTGATTGAAAAAAAATTAAATACAAAAGAATTTCTAAAAACATATCGATTATTTTTTTTATCGAAACAAAATTTATGGCACAAATCAATATTTAAGATAGATTCCCCCCCCCTACTTTTGAAATTGAATTGAGCAATATTAAAAAAAGATTAATGTGTATTGTTGTTATTAAATAATTAATTAATTGATTATTAATTGTATTAATTGTAATTTTAGAATTAGCAATATTAAAAAAGATTAATTGTATTTTTTACTTTAAAAAAAAATCAGAGTATTTATTTAAAGTAGAATGAATTTATAAAAGCTTCAAAACTGTAGGAATTTTTATTTTTAAGTATTTTTTATTTTATTCTGAAGAACAATAACATAAATTTATAAGAAGCTATTTTTCTTTAAACTGCATAACATTTAAGGTTATAGTTTGAAAAATAATTAAATCGTAATATACTTTCTGTAATTGTACATAATTACTTTTTATGACAATGCAGGATTTATTTAACTCCCTAACTACTGCTTCAATTTGATTAATATAGTGTCTAAAGATGAGTTTATGTTTATAAAAGTTAATTTAGCCATTATTTAACACATTTCTCTGCCTGAATTTGGTAGGGCTTCTTGTAATATGTGAACAACTGCTGCTTCATGAAGTTCTAGAATTATCAAATGTTGGTATATTCCTATTTGATAGTTCTTGTGGGGATTCTGAACTTTAAAGTTCCAATTTCGCCAAATCTCTTTTCTATGACAAATTGAATAGCCAAAACAACAGTATTTTGTAACCACTGCTGCCCTTTTGTTTATTTAGGAACGGACTATTCAAACAAAAGGGAGAAAAAGAAAAAAAGCTAAAGAAACAACAGGAACCCTAAAGTGCAGATCTCCCGTTCTTGTAGTGTTCTGAGCAATGGCTTCGTAAATTTCTTGGGTTATTAGATATTGGTAAACTCTCATATATATCCGTCCAGCAAAGTATGTTTACACTCTACAAAGTTAAATTCGTGAGGTTATTTTAGTTTATTAATTTCAAAACTTAAATGAACATTAAATTCCTTAAATTTAATTTAATATAATTTAACATTAGCTCTGTGATTTAAATTTTTTTTCTATCCTTAAACTCCATCGAATTCAAGTATTTTATTAAATTCTGTCTTATGATTTTTTTTTCACATATAACGATGCTTATATATGTACAACATATTATGATGCTTAATTATGTCCGAAAATTATAGCTTTCGGCTAGATTTTTATATTAATTATTATAAGTATTTAATTTTCATGAGCATCAAAATAATTTCTTTAGTTATATTAAGGGCTGAAAAAGAAATTGAAAGAGAGAGAGAGAGCAGTAAAAACAAAAAACAAAATGCAGACGAAGAAAAAAAAAAAGCAGAAAATCTTGAAAGAAAGAAAAAGGACAAACAAAAACGCCAGTGAATTTAATTAAAATTAATGTAGCCTTATAGTTAAAAGTTATAAATATTTCCAGACTTATTTAGCCTTATTCCCAAGAAATTTTTTTTACGTTGATATATTTTCTATGAAGTTAAAAAATTGTATATACACTATACACATAATATACAGATTTATACACAATAACTTAAATATACACATAACATTTTGGCATTTCAAAAATATTTAAATGTTTTAGTTAATACTGCTGGATTAGTTAATAAGAAAGAATACATATGTATGAACAAAAACAAGAAAAGTTAAAAATAATTCCAATGATATAATGGCATTTATAATTTGATAAAGACAAAGCATGGCTTCGTTAACTTTAATATCCATTTAAAATGGAATATGAAAAAAAAAATAAGATCACTTGATTAAAGAAATAAAATTCATTAAATACCTAAGTTAAGCAAAAGAAAATAATGATATAAGTTTAGTACATAAACTTTTTTTTTTCCGAAATTTGTTTCATCCAATACTTTTTCCCCATCATTTGATATTATATTTAATTACTTTTATTTTTTTAAAAGTAATATAAAAAAATTGTTACATTAAAAGGTAACGCTAATAATAATTATAATTTAAAGAAAATGTCAACAATAATTATAATCAAAAGAAAACTTCAATAATAATTATAATTTAAAGATAACGTCTATAATAATTATAATCAAAGAAAACTTCAATAATAATTATAATCAAAACATAACGTCAATAATAATTATAATCAAAAGGATATCGTCAATAATAATTATAACCAAAATATAACGTCAATAATAATTATAATCAAAGGAAAACGTCAATAATAATTATAATAAATATTAAACATCATTGACATATTTATGTCATTTCAAACATTACATAAAATTAAAATTAGGACATATCCAGCTAGTACTATTGAATTTTGAAATTATTTATAATAATAAAATATCTCGTCATTAAATTACTTGAAAGACTTTAACGTTAGAAAAGATGACGTTAACGTTTGTTTTGAATTAATTAATTACGTTACGATTTAAAAGTTAACTATATATTAATCTCAAAACTGTTAATTATAACTCTAATTATTTAGAAATTTAGAATAAAACATGAAAGTTATTAGAATATTTTTTTTATTTAAATTTCACTCTGCAAACGTCATTCAATATTTGATCGTTTGCGTTAAATAAATACTTATTTAAATTATTTATAAGAAATATCTGAAAATTTTTATTACATAAAAACTTTTACGTAAGAAAAGTAAAAGAATATTTATTTTCAAACTGTTCTATACTTATGAACAAGAGAATTAACCTTATATAAATGGGAATCTATTATAAATGGGAATCTATAAACGGTAATTCAATATTTTATTGTTTGCATTAAATAAATATTTATTTAAATTATTTATCGAAAAATTCTGAAAATTTTGATTGCTTAAAAACTTTTACACGAGAAAAATAAAAGAATATTTATTTTCAGAAAGTTCTTTAAGAATAATTAATCTACAAAAAAAACATGAATAATAATTTCAATACTTCTGTTTATGTTACTTTATGAAAGTAAAAAAAAAATTGTAAAAGAGTAATTGACAACTAAGATAAATAATACATAAAATTAATCTTCAATCAGAAAGGCCAAACTGTTGTGAGATTTACTATTCGCGAAAGAAAATGATCAAGAAAAACAACTCGAGAATCTGCATTCGCCATTAATTATTTAGGGATTATCTCACAAACTCTACGAAAATAGAAAAAAATATTTGGAAAATTGTCTCTCATCATTCAACAAACAGAACATTGTTCGAAAATTTGTTTCATTAATTTTTAAATAAAATAATGCTTTCTTTTTTGTTATTAATTTTTAAAAAATGCTTATTTTACAGCTCATTAGTGACTATTTACAACAGTTTAGTAAATATTATTTTTATTTTCAGCAGCCCTTTGGTACTTCGTTAAATACTGTTTACTCGAAAGGATTAGTTTAATCTATTTTTTATTAAATATTTTTAATGAGAAGATTAAACTTTTTTTGTATTTGTAATTGCCGTACATCCCATTCGGAAAAAACAGTGATTGAAAAAAAAAAATAAACTACAAAAAATTACTAAAAACATATGGATTATTTTTATCTAAACAAAATTTATGGCACAAATCAATATTTAAGATAAGATTTCTCCTTCCGACTTCTGAAATTGAATTCAAAATATTTTAGAAATATTAAAAAAAAAGATAAATTGTATTTTTTATTTAAAAAAAAATAAATTATTTATTTATAGTAGAATGAATTTATAAGTGCTTCAATACTGTAGGTAATTATTATTTTTAACCATTTTTTTGAAGAACAATCATATGAATTTGTAGGAATATATATTTTTCTTAAATTACGTACGTTACAATATTTTAGCTTATAGTTTGCAAAATAAATTATAGTTTAAAAAAACTAAAAGACACGCTTTTAGTAATAAATAATATTTTTTATTGTGCATAATTACAGGATTTATGATTACACTAGATTTTGTAAGTCCCAATTAATTAAGTTAATTTACTAAATCTGGGCGTCGAGTTTGGAATTTTTACACCTAGGACATCTTTTAAAAGTAAATTCATTAAAAAATAGTGTTTACTGTTCTTTTGTTCAAAAACCGCTTAACACTTTTAAAATTCATTAAAAATTGACGTAGTTTTTTTTAAAGATGGTATCAGTTTTTTAATTATGCATAGAATATTTCAACGAATACATTCTTAATTGCATTTAACTTTCAAATCTTAGACTATTATATTTTTAAAATTTCTTAAGGGAATAAGGAAAATAGTTTATTAGTATTATATTGCTTAAACATAATTCCATTTACAATTGTTGTTACTGATCATATGAAAAGTCGAATTACAGCGGCCGTCTGAATGTTTTGGTGATTCATGGCTGGAAATCACAACATTCAAACTTTATTCAAATCTACAGGCTTACATGCCCGCCATTAATGATTCTTGAAGGTAATTTAATTTGAATTTTCAGTCTACTTTAAAAAAAGAAACCTCTCATTTTTAATTTCTGAATTAAAAAAAAAAAGCATACGCTGATATCTCTTAGTTTTTGTTAAGAAATTAAAAAAAAAAAAAAAAAAAGGAATAATTGATTATAAATGGATATTTTATTTTATTATATTTACCCCAAAATATTTATTGGTTTTAAAAAGTTGCAACGATTAAAAAGATTTATTTTTATATGCTGAAAAAAAGAATTTATTTATTTGATACATTAAGGTATTTTATTTTACAAAAAAGAAGTGTAATTTATACACCACACACATACAATTAGAGACATGCAATATTTAACACTTTTATAGACAGATAATTAGAGATTCGAAGAAGGACTCCACTTCTAAACCGAAAACCCGAAACTCGGCTACGCACAGGATGAACGAAATATACTTCCTCTTTGGTTGAGTATTCTGTAGTCCAACTAATGCGTCGAGGGGATGCGCCGGTGGGACTCATTTGTCATTAATTTATTTCAGGATAAATGACCATAAACTAAACAAACATTTGCGCTCTTCTTCTACGGCGATACTGCTTCTAAACATTAACGGCGGGTAAAAACATTTTAAGAAAGTTTACTGCAAATTTGCTTGGTTAGTCTCTTTTCTTCTTTTTCATTTTCATTCTTAAAATCATTATAATTATGTAAATACAGTAAGACATTTTCTATTTCGGTATCTTTCTTCCGTGCGATTTTTTTCTTGAACGCCAAACAGAGGAAAGTTATTCTTACTTTTATAGGGTATTATTTATGGTATATATATATAATAAATCAAAAATATTTTGAACTGTATACAAATGTAATGTGGATAACAAACTCCTAATTTAAAAAATATCGGGTTAGCGAGATTAAGAATTCACAGATAAGAATAAGAATTTCACACATAAGGTTTTTTCAAATTCTACATTTCTATATTTAAACTTGGGTAACAAAATTGTTTAAATGGCTTAGTATTCAATTCCCTAATTGTAAGCCACTGTACATTCATTAGGATTGCCATTCATGCATCTAGTTAGTTTTCATACTAATATTGGATTGTTGACTTGTGGCGTACAAGTAATCGAAAATTTTAGTTTTCGTTTTTACCCGAGTGAAGCATTTTTTTTTTGGAAACACAGGTGGACCTTTTATTCTAAGAAACCAGGCCATTGACAGGTGTTGAGGGTTGGGCAAACCTGTCGACATATGCATTTGTCCAGAATGTACTTGTCGTCAGAGAGAAAATCACATAAGGTAGCCTGACTAATGGTGCAAGACGTTTTAAACACGTTGTCTCAACCTCCATAGAGTCTCCTAATATTCTGAAATCATTATCAACTCATACATCCAATGGAGTTGAACCTGGGCTAATTTTTGCATGCTAGCTGTGCCCGTCACCACTAAGCAGGAGTCAGATTCGCAATAGAAGTCTAATATTTATTATGATACAAACCCATCTATATGTGTGTCCATTATAATATGCTAAATCCTGAAAATTATTTTCAAGGTAAAAGCGCAACTTCTGAAACAAACTGACTTTCGCTCATTTTTTTTTTCAGGTCTGGACGTAGCTTAAGCTTTTTTTCTCCACATTGCCTAATTTATGACTATGTAACTATTTATCTGTTAGAAAGGGGAGGGTTGAATATAGGTGTATCACAAGTACAAAGAGGGCCAAATGTGCCGAAGAGGGTTGAGGACAGGAAATGTTTTTCTTTTCACGGATAACTGCAACGCATTTGCTTATACTATGGGATGAAATCAGAAAACTCCGACTAAGCAGCCTGTCTATCGATGTGAGATGGTGTAACACACAATGTCACAATCTCCACAGAGTTGCCTTGCTTCTGATAGCAAAGGCTACATCAATATTTATACAACTATTGTATAATCAACTGGCAGTTTAATATTGAAAATATGTTGTTCTTGTGACTAATCTTCAGTGTCAGGAGGGACGGACACCCTATGAGGTCTACTCACGAATGGAGGGAAAGGGGGCAGCTTCTTTTGGGATGGAGCACCCTTAGGCAGAAGTCTGACTTTGTTCGATGTCGCTGAAGAAGGAAGGAGTGTATTTTTACGGGGAACTGCATCGCATTTGCGTATCGTATGGAAAACCCCAGAAAACTCCCTCCAGACGTAGCAAGATGCTAAACATTACAACCATCATCGAGTCTCCACCTTTTGAAAAAGTGCCACAATAATACAGCCAGCGGCTTGAACCTCACCCTAACGCTCACCTGAGGCGCACGTGTAGCGCTTGACAATCATGAGTTCCAGAAGTGAGAAAATGATAACAAAACTCTTAAGTTCATTCATGAGTTAGAAAATTTATGGGTTCAAGGACAGGCATTTTATTGAGTTGCGCAAGATATAATTAAAACATTTTTTTATATCCTGTAAAATTTCGTAAAAATATTTTTTATAATAGCACCAGATTGAAAACGTTAAAAGCTGTTCGAAACTCTAATGAAAATGAAAAATAACGATTTTTAAATATAATTTAATTCCTCTTTAATAAGATGTCTTCAATTGAATTAAAATTTATTTGAATTTCTTTAAATCGTATAAATGAAAAAAAAAAATAATCCTTTTTTTTGTCAAAAGAAATAAAAATTACTAAGTAACATAAAATTAATGGTTTCTTTAAAAGAAGCCATTAATTTTCACTTAAAAGCTTATTTTAATATTTTAAAGAATTATGTATGTAAAGAAAATTGTCATCAGCAATGTCTTCATTTTATTAAAGCAGGAATTTTTTTTTTCCTTACAGAAGGGAAAATGTATCCCTTTTTTTTTTTAAAGTAACAGTTAACAGTTTTAATATATCAGTTATAAAAAGAAATATAGTTAACATAGTGTTTTTCATTTACAAATTTTTAACCTCATATTCTATCTTATTTGTGAAACAACTGATGCAGAAATAATTGTTTTAAATTTTGAAAAATAAAAAGCTAAATATTTTATGAACAAAAATTTCAATCTTAAAAATCACTTTTTAAAAAGTTTACTTTTAAATTTTATCAAAGCGGGCAAATTTTTCTAAATTTTTTTTTTTAACGCGATGAAATGATTAATGTAAAAAAAACAACTTTTTTTATTTTAACGCATCGACGTTTTTAAAAATTTCTTTGGTTATTAAATTAATTTGTGTAATGAATCAAAAGCTGGAATACTTCGGCGTGATATTAATACATATGTGATGAAAAAAACAAAAAACTTATGTATAAATTTTCATTAGCAATGCTAAAAGAAAACATTCCTTATTTAATGGATTGGCTTATGAAACTGAAAATTTTATTTATAGTCCAAACTTTACCTTTTTTTTTTTGTTTTCTTTTTTTTTTAGTGTAAAGGCATTTACCCTTCTATGATTGGTCAATGAACCCCCTGGTTACCCACAAAAGGTGAACGAACCTTCAAAAATGGATTCCTTTGTTTTAATTCATGATCGAAAGATTTTTTTGTCAATGGATTTATGTATTTAACCCTGGATAAGAATTTCGTAGTAAAAAAAAAAAATTAAATTAAATTTAAAAAAAGATTCGTCATATTTAAGTGTTCTACCTGCATTTCTTCAATTATTTCTATACAGACCATAAGTAAGTCAAATATAGATGTGGTTTTTTCTTCCTGTGCTCAGCCCTAAAAATTGCCATTATTTAAAAATTTTATTTATTTTTGGCAACCAGCAATATTCTACTGCTATGTTTCAGTACTTTGCTGGTTCCACTTCTTTTACAGCTAAGTAAAAGAGTGGAACCAGCAAAACCAGCAGCCCGTTCAGCGTCACGGAGCGAAATCAGACTTCTACCTATAGGCGCTCTATCACAATAGAAGCTTCCTTCCATGAGAACATATTGGCTCATGGACTAGGTGTAGATGTTACTGTTTACCAAGTGGGATAAAGCAACACATTGAAGCCTTAATTATTGTAATCCGTATTGTCGGAATACAGAAATTTATGTTTTGAGATATATATGAATCTTTTTATGTGTTGAAAATTTTTAGGCATATATAGAAATATTAAAAATGAATTAGAAATTTTCTCAATATAAATAATTGTTTTTAATTTAATGAGTAATAATTTTTTAAGGAAATAAAAATATATATTTGCAACTTTAAAGCCATTATTTTAATTTTTTTAACCCAATCGCGGTTATTTTTACACCCTTATAAAGGAATATTACTTGTACTATAAGATAAACCTAAATTACCAGTAAAATCTCAATAAGTATCGTTACAAATTATTAATAAAAAATATTTTTTATGTATGTAAAATTTTATACAACTCATTCCGACTAATTTTTTATTGAAAAATTACAAAAATTTTTATTTAAAATAAATTTACATTTTATTTGATAAATTTAAAAGTTATCCTAAAAAAAAACAGAAATAATTCTTATTAACATAAAAAACCATACAACAAGTACAAAAAGACGGTAATGGTTTCTACAAAAATTACCATCCATAACGACCGTTTTGCTAATATCTTGCATTAAAGCAAACAAACCCCATTATCAGCAAGTGTGAGAAACCCTGCAGCACACACCCTTCAAGTATTTTTAAAGATTCCAATAATTATCCTCTCGGGTTGTCCTCTTAAATAAACACCTTTTGCCTGTTTAACGCGTGCTTAAACTCGTTCAAATTTCACACCAACATTAGCTGCAATCAATCATGGCGCTCCAGACAGACTTTAATAAACTTCAGCCAGAAATTTTCGGCATTACTTTCGAGTCTGACATGCTGTTTGCTGTAACTGCAACTTTTGCCGTTTTCTTTACAGGAAAGAAAGACAAATCGCAATATGCAAATGAGTTAAAATGAGATACGCGCACTAATAACTCAGGTTGGAAAAGATGTAGCAGCTTGTGTTTGTGATTTGAAACAGCTAACTTGAAGCATTAGCGGCGGTTAAAAAGAGTGTTTTTAACTTTCAGGAGAGCTTAGAAAATCGGTGGTCCGGTCATTTGAAATGTCTTAAAAGGTTCTGTCGGTTACTGCAAAAATTCAATCATAATTATGACAGTAAATACTATGTTAATATCCAAAGTTTGTTGTAGTTATTATAAATTCAACTCTTGACCTTGACGTCATTTGCAACTTTTTGTGGCTATGGGAGTCATGCTTTAAACATAAAATAAAAAAATACAAAAAATGGATATCAAAACCTTGTCGATTTTGTTAAATTCATTTAAAATTGAATTTAATTGCTGAATTTTTTTATTTGGATTATTTTTAATAACTGACACTTAACCTTAAGAAAATTCCTTACTGATATTAAAGATTTGTAGAAAATTCTATGGATCATTAATAGTTGATGAGTGAAGAAAATATTTTTAACATATAATACGCTTTACAGATATATCACTTGATTAAAAGTGTAAAAGAGTAATACAAAAATAAACAAAATTCAATCACATAGACACATCAAATGTTGTTATACAAAGCCGTTGATTTTTATCATGAAAACTAAATTTCTCCAAAACTAATTAATATTTATTAATAATTGAAATTAAATCTGCTTAAAACAATATAATCGAGAAACACAGATCAAATATAAAAAAAAACCGAATTGTTGGTAATTTGTACAATATTAAGTCTATTGAAAACACACTTCTTCAATGGTGCAACAGACCCATGGTGAGCCAAGACCTTCTGTCTGATTCCGAATTAGAAGATATTTTACATTTTACGGTGCTAGGGTTGTCAGCTCTGTAGCTATATTAGACCCATACCTATAATTTAAAATGGATTTCGAACTACTACAAACATCCATGGCACCACGATGACTAGACCCTGAAACTTGTGGAACCGAGCGCTAGAACATTAGACCGTCAGACCCGGAAAATGTATTAGTCAATGTTAATTTAATAATATGCAAAAAAGTACATTTATATTTTTATGTTATCAATTTAATTTTGTAATTTAAAAATGAAAAACATATTCTATGTCTGTCTAATTTTATATATTAAATACCCAATTGCAATCTTTCAATAGAAACTTTTAACCTGAGATAAATGTCTGCTTATCATTCCGTTTCAAAGCAAAGTAGCCAATATTTCCTGCTGCAAAGAACCGGAATACGGTCAAAATAATCCTGATTCTCCTTCGAATGGGAGACTCGAATATTTATTGTTCTGGATAAAATCGAGAAAGTGAAAACGGGATTAAATCGAAGCAGCGAATGGGGCACTTGATGGAGGAGCAGTTCATTTATTGCCTATCACAGATACGGAGAACCATAACTCTGGACATTTATGCTGGAACATTCAGTACCTCATTTTGAATTTCAAAATGACTCGTGTATAATATCTAATCAAGTGGACAATTTAAACTGAGAAAATTTGTCTCTGGGGAATTTCGATCAATGTGGGGGTTATATTATATTTAATTCATTCGCTTATTTATTGCATCAAATATTCTCCTTTTTTAATTTTTTTCTTATTTTGGATATCCACATATTAGGTATGAAGTTTAAAAATAAGGTTGAATTCTCCTCTTTAAATTTGAAAGATATTTTCTGATTATCCCTTCCATATTATCGTCTTTAAAAAATAGCCATTTATATGCATTGTTGTGCTGTGTTTATACAATGTTTCTGTAGTATATACAATGGTTCTGTTTAAATATCTATTATATTATGTAAAAATATTTATTATGTTATGTAGAAATATTTAAAAATAAATTATAAAAACTTCTTATACTAATAACAAACAACTACATAACCAATTGCTGTTTTAGTTGTATCAAGGTAAAGAAGAAAGAAATAATGAATTATATTGAACATTAAGAAGTATGTTTTTAGTATCTGTGGACTTTGTGTACCACTTATGTATCGTAGGAACAGCTAACTGATTTTGATGAGGGAGTGGAATTACCTTGCTGAGGGACTTTTTTGATGCTATTCCCTTCTCCGACCAATACAGTAAAAGAACGACTAAAAACCGTCAATAACGGCATTGACAGTAACGCAAAAAGTTAAGAACAGGTAGTAGGGTAGAACACAGTAGGGTATATGCCGAAGTGCTCTCCAGTCATGGGCAAACCATGGTCGCAAAGGATGCAGATATTCTGTTCTGTATCAGCCAGTCTTATTCTATACAGGTGACTCTATATGTAGTCATGGCTAGTGATAAGTCTAAAGCAGGACATGCTCTAGGCAAGGAACTGAAAAATCTTTTGATTTATTCAATAGGTTATTCAATTCTTTGAATTTTCAAAAGCCTTCTCTCTTTACAGGTTGAAATATATCAGTATACATAATTTGTGATCCCTTATTGGCCAACATATCAGCCTGCCCATTTCCATATATGAGGCAATAGACATATATAAATAGACACTTGCAAAATAGACAATATGAAATATAAATTAATATAAACAAGTAATATAAAAAAAAAAATTTGAAGTCAATTCCTACTTTTTTTCACTATGTTGCAGAAAGTCCTTTATAAATAATTTTCATTCATTTTTTTTAAGTTTACTTGGCGCCCTCTATTGGTGGATATATGCAACTTAAATCTAAAAAAAACTAAAATTAATTAATTAAATTTAATTACTGAATTAATATTTGAAAAAACTGTATTAACATCAAGTGTCATCCACTGCAAGTTAAAAATGTATTTGAACTTGAGCGGACGAATAAAAAGTATTTTATAAACGATTGAAAATTTGAACAGGCTATATATAGGGAGAGTGTGAACAAATAGAAGGAATTGAAAAAATATAATATTGCATAGTAGACACTTGCATTTGCTTAATATACAGCAGGAGCTTGGAATCCATTGCAGAACAATAAATTTCTTGGTGTTCTTTTCAATCTTCACTATGTAGTTTCCGGAAACCTGTTGCCTTGAAAAGCAACAGGTCTTTCAGGCTTTCTGTATAATAGACAAGTGCAAGTGCAATATGAATAGAGGACTTTTAATTGTCTTCATTTGCAAGCCGTAAAGAAAAAGAACTAAAATAATTCCCTCAAAGTAGCTTGATAATCGATGCGAAATTTTTCACCCACCTTATTCGAAGTCGTACAGAGTTCCGAGTTTCTGCAACAGATCTTCACTACAACAGATGTTGGCAGTGTTCTTTGAAACTCAGCCCTTCCAACTTCAAAAAATTTCCCCTTGCCTTGCATATAAAAATTATCACGCATATTAAGAAAAGTAAACCTTATTAAAACTAAAAATCTATTAAAAATACAGACGAAATTAGAGAAAGCGTAAAATTATTTTTAAATGTCACATTGAAAATTATTCGCCATAAAAATAATATTTTTATTTGTATGTTTTCTTATAAAATTTTTATCAAGCAAGAGTATTTGTTTTAAAAAAAATGAAATTTATTTCATGTTGATATTCTTGATAACATCATTTAGTATGAATAGCAAAATGATATTTTGTTGAAAATTAAAGTTTAAATATTTAAGTTTGGATTACAAATCGGATTATTTATTGAATAATACGATTCCTATATCCATATTTGAAGTGTATCAATTAAAATAAATATTAGAAAGACAATTTCAATGTATTGTCCCAATTTTTGCATTTAAATATTACATGAAACCCTTTTATTACACTATAAGACGTAAAATATCCCTATGTTATTTTCACCAGTTAGAAAAAAAATAATTGAAACATTTTTATCAATTGTCAAAAAAGGCATTAAAAATGTTTACAATAAATGGACAAACAAAGTTATTAGAAATTTCAGAAAACATACTTTAAAAGAAATTGCTCCTTCAAGATCAAACTTAAAAATAACATAGCAATTACGCGAATGTAACGTTAAGGAAAATGTCATTATTAGTTTAGAGTTCAAAGTGCCAAATACGCACTTGTACAAAAGATTATGAAAGATTTTACCGAAATATTCGTTCGAAAAATTCCTTTTGCGGAAAAATGTCAAATAGTGAAGAAGTAGAAATTGAACGCTGCACAACCTTTTGGTTAAAAATAAAAATATAAAAAATTTATTCAGGAGAAGAATTTATACATTCTTTTCGAAAATGAGGTTACTTTCCAAAAAGAAGTCATAAATCTTTGATAATATTCCGTCAGGGTAAATGCATAAATTTCCAAGGCAAAAACAGGTTTGACTTTGAAAATAAGAGCTCCCAAAATGTAATCAGAGTTTCATTCCTTTATTTCCATAGATTATATTTGAATTGAACATTCGTCTTCTCGAGATACTTTTACTCTCAATTCGGATGTTATATTGTTTCCTTTTTTTATTTATATATTAATATTTATCTATTATTTATCCTGAATGATAAAATTGATGAATCGAATACATTAATCACATTGTTGTATTTGAATACCGGGCGCCTTGACCACTAGAACTTAAATATGAAGCAGATTCAGCGTTGTTCAGAGTGATCCATGAGAAGAAAGAGATTGCTACAGAGCATCTATATTTTTTCACCACATTTACATCACAAACAGGGCTGATGGCCGATTGACTAGCGCATTGGCGCTCGGTACCACAGATTTCGGGTTCGTGTCCCGGCGGTGCCATGGATGTTTGTAGTGGTTCGGAATCCACTTTGAACTTTAGGTCCCGGTCTAACATTATTGTAGAGAGTTACGGGGGTATTGCTACTAAGCGTCCGTAGCTTATCTTCAAACTACACGCATCTCCTGGGCAATGCTAAGTGAGTAACGTCGGTGCGGCACTTGCCTTAAGGCATATAAAAGATCACGGTCAAAGTATTTGCCAGCTGCATTATAAAATATATATATATATATTAATCACATTATTGTTTTTGAATACCAGGTGCTTGTCATAAATACTTAACCACTAGAACGTAAATACGAAGCAGATTCAGCGTTGTTCAGAGTGATCCATGAGAAGAAAGAGCCTGTTACAATGCATCTGTATCTTTTCACAACAATTTTTAATTTCTATATTTGAAATGAACATTTGTCTTCCATAAATTCGCCATTCGTCTTCAAGATACATTTTTTCTCAATTCGGATGTTCTACTGTTTCCTTTTTTTATTTATATATAAATTTTCATCTATTTTTTTTATTCTGATGGAAAATATGATGAATTGAATACTTAATCACATTGTTGTTTTTGAATACCAGGTGCTTGTCATAAATTCTTGACCACTAGAACGTAAATATGAAGCAGATTCAGTGTTGTTCAGAGTGATCCATGAGAAGAAAGAGACTAGAATGAATCTATATTTTTTTTACCACAATTTTGAACGAATTTCACGCGTCATCAGAAGAATTTGAACATTCCTCCCTCTTCGTCGAGTCCCTTTTAAGCCTATATATTTATTGAGATTATTACTTTTTTATTCTCATTTTTCAAAAATTTTTTTTTTTTTTTTTTGTATTTTTTAATTTTTAGATATTTTTAGGTTTTTTTTTCCAATGATGAATTAAGGATGAATTGAATATATTTATCATGTTTTTTTTTAATTCTGGGTCCTTATCCTTACTTCTTGACCATTAGTATGCAAATATATAGCAGATTCAGCTTTACTCAGAACACCATGAGGATTTGCTACCATGCAATCACATATTATCAACGCAATTATAAAGGGAACGGCTCTAAAAATGGCTAGTGGATTAATTTAATCCTTTTTCTTATTGATAAAGATCATAGGGAAGGACTTTCCAGTTTACAGATGTATTGTCCATCTCTGGCATGAACCACTGATAAATTTATTCCTAATGCTTATGGTCCTTATCACTTATCATTGCTTCGTCCGAAACAGCTCAGATAATAATTTATGTTTAGTGTGTTTTTATTGAATTAAATAATCCTTCCTAAAATATTTGATTTTACCAAATATTTTGGGAAGGATGACCCCAATTCAATAAAAACACACTAAACAGATATCTGAAGGCTGTTTGAAAGCTGGTAAGTGATAAGAACCATAAGCATTAGGAATTAGAGTATCAGTGGTTCATAGATGAACAATATCAGAAAATCCCTATGATCTTTACATCAACTAGAAAAAAGGACCCTCCGCTAACGACAAGCCCGTTCACGTTGATATATATTGTTATAAACTGTAAATCTCATGTCTGCTCTCTTGCGATAAGAACAGTAAAAAAAAGCATGATAAATATAATCAATTCATCTGTAACCTCATCATTAAAAAACTAAAAATATCTAAAACACAAAAATTTGAATAAAAAGCAATATTCTCAATAAATGCTGGAAGCAAGGACTCATTGAGGAGATATTCAAATTCTGATGATAACTATTCAAGCGGCAAAACTATCAGATTCATTCTGCACTCTGAGCTAACACTGAATCTATATTACAATGTTGCCGATGGCTTACAGTAAACAACAATGTGTTAAATTCAGTGTCGACCTCGGGGCAAAAAAATAGTGGCCTGCTATAAACTAAAAAGAAATTGTAATTGAAAAAATATGAAAATTGACGACATGGAGAAGGCAGCTTCATTTCAAATATAGAGCCAAAATTGTTGACAGAAAAGACCACATACATTGTTCTTCAGACTCTCTTCTCATGGATCACTCTGAGCAACGCTTCACCCATTCACAGTGGTTTGTATTTCAAATAATGTTATATATATACTGCTATATTTTACCAATGCAGCTGACTATCTGACCGTGATATCTATATGCCTTAAGGCAGTGCCACACCGGCTGCGGAAAATGTGTCGGTTGAATAGCTACCGAGCGCTGGCAGACCGAGACTCAAGTGAATTCCAGCCTCTAGCCTCCACCAGTTGACTCCAGCTCTGTGACACCAGCCTGTGCACTGATCAACTGGCAAGTGTGGGTGAAAATGCCAGTGCTCTGCCATGTATCTCTTCTTCATGAATGCTCATTTAACTGCCATCCTATTCGTCAACATAATGATAGTATTCGATGCATCAATTACCATTCAGGCTCAAATAATAGATAAATGTTAATATAGCAAATAAAAGGAAACAGTGAAGTAAATATCTCGGGCTGTATTTCAAGCTATATCTATGGAAGTAAGGAAAAGCGATTACATTTGGGAACTCTTATTTGTCAAGCTATTTTTGCCTTTAGTATGCATTTGCCTGACGAGATATTATCAGGTTATACTTCTTTGAAGTATTTCGACCGAAAAAATCATGTATAGAATGTGCTCCTGAATAAATTTTATATTTTGACAGCTCAGTGCAGCATTTAATTACTTCTTCACTGTGTTTCACAAGCTCGACATCTTCGGCAAAATCTTTCGCCAACCATCTTTGTACAGGCGACTAACACTTTAATAATTTGACACCACCAACGTATTCGTATTATTATGTTATTTTAAGTTTGATAACATTTCTTTAAAGTATGTTTTCTGAAATTTCTTCTTCATCCGACTATTATATGCCTTTTAATTGATAAAAATGTTTCAGTATTTTTAACTGGTAATGGCACATAGGAGATATTTCCTCTTATAATTTCAGCAACAAAAAGGGTTTCATCTAATCTTTAAAATGCAAATTGAGACAATGTTTCTAATATTTATTTTGAGTGATACACTTTCTCAAGTGTAGTTTTAGCAAGAATAAAACGGTATTCCAATAAATAAGCTCCGATTTGGCTCAAACTTTTAATTTTCATTTTGCTATTCATATCAGAATATCAACTTATGTAAATTTCATTTTTTAAAACAAATACTCTTGCTTAAAAATTTATAAGAAAAAAACATACAAAGAGCAAAAATATTATTTACATGAGAATAATTTCAATCTGTGATATTTAAAATAATTTTACGCCTCTGGCTGGACACAATAAGGTTTACTGCTGTATACGTGACAGCCCTTTGCCTTTGAGATGAAGAGGCAATTTCCCTTGCCAACATCTGGCCGCAGTGGGTTTCTGGGCAAAAACTCGGAGCTTTCTTCTGGCGCGATGTGCTAAGCATCATTATCAGCTACTTTGAGGGTATTCTTTCTTCCACGACACAAATGGTACCAAAGTCATTATTGCACTTGTCTGTTGAGAAGCCTGAACCTGTTGCTTTCAGACGACTCAGAACATGGTGGGTGAAAAGGCCTCAAAAAAATTCTGTCTAATTGCAATGTGGCACTCTATATTAAGCGCGATCTGGTGTCCACTATTTCCACGGCTGTTTCATTTTCCAGTTTCACTCTGTTCACCTGCACAGCACCTGTTCAATTTATGCATGCACCATTTAGATAAACCAGTTAATACATTTACAACTTGCAGTGGTGTTATGATGTCTACGATTTTTCAAATGTTCAGCCAATTACTGAGTGGTGGTACAGTTTTAGACCCCAGGGTGCATAAACTTTTAAAGTGAGATGTATTGCCAAAGGACTGCCACGGAATTGACTTTCAAATTTTTTTATATTGTTTATATTGTTGCTATTTCATATTTGATCTGACACACAGTGAGTCTCATTATCTGTATCTGTGCCTCGCTGTGGGCAATTTCCATGTGATGAGATCATTATATATACTGACCTGTATTTCAACCTGTAAAAGAGCACAGAAAATTCAAAGAATTGAACAAACTCATTGATCAAATCAGCTACCAAAACATGTCCTACCACTGTATCATAGCCACTGTTTGGAGACTGGCATTTCACAGAAGCAGAAGTATCTGCATCCTTGCGACATGACCTGCTGTGTTCCCCACTGTTCTTAGCTTTAGACCTGCCGTTATTGATTTGTAGACTATTTATTGTCGGAAGAGAACTAACGTCATTCCTGCATCCGACATAAGTATTTCTGTGTATTCAATAGTGGCCATTTCTTTCTTCTTTACTGACTCCACAACAAGAAGCTGGCACAATTGACCCTTCTGGGAGCCATTTGTTAACCAGTACTCAGAAGTTTTTATAATTTATTACAATATTTCTACATGTATAATAAGCTCTTTTACGCGTTTCATTGTATACCTACGAAAACTGCTGACTTTAAGACGACAATATGAAGGGGCAATCGAAAATATCTTTCAAACCCCAAGAGAAAATTCAACCTTATTTAAACTAATATGAGTTATCAAAATGAAAAGGTAAGGAGTATTTGTTCAACGGCCAAATGGCAGATGAGTAAATATGTGCCAACCCCACGTCCCAGGCATTTTCTTCGGTTAAATGGCTCCACTGTTATACACCCAGTCGCCACGAGAGATTCAAAATGAAGACAATGTTCCGAGTTCTCCGCTCTGTGACCAGGCAGCTGGGTGAACAGCTCCTCCATCGAAACCAACTACATTCTGCTCATTTATCCGTTTCACTATCGATCCCAGGGCAGCAAATATTCGAGTCTCCATTCTCGGGTTATTTGACCGTATTCGGGATTTGTATTACTTTATTTTAGTGAGTGTCTTTGAACATTATCTCGGGTTAAGTTATTGAAAAGAACACAGTGAACCCATTTAATATATGAAATAGCAGACATAGAAATATGTTTTCATTTTTAAACAGATAGAATTGATAACATAAAAAAATACAAACCAACACTTTTTGTGTGTAAATTGTTTGTGACTAACATTTTCCCAGTGCGGCTGTTTCTACGCGCCATTCCACAGATTTCGGGGTCATCGTGGTGCCATGAATCATTTGCTGTATTCGAAAATCATTTTAATTGCACGAGTGCAACTGACCAACCCGTAAGAAATGTAAATATCTGAGTGAAACTACCATGTACCATTGAAGAAGTGTGATTTTCAATAGGCGAGTGGCACAATTCATTTCATGTTGATCTGTCATTTCTCGATATATTGTTCGTGGGTGTTTCAATTATTATTGGTGATTTTGGAGAAAGGCAGATTTCATGATAAAAAATCAGCAGTACCTGATGACCTATTTTTGTTTATTTTAGCTGTCAAGTGACTATGGCATGACCATAAATATTTTTCTTCACTCATCAGCTGATCCAGCAAATTTTCTACACAAATGCTGTATCGGCAAGGTTAAGTGTCAGTTGACAAAATAATCAAATAAAATTCAGCAGTAAATTTTAAATGAATTTAACAAAAATCATTAGGTATTATCCATTTTTTGTATTTTTATTTTATATTTCAAGCGCGACTTTCCCCATAACCAGCTGATATCAGGAATTTATAACCTGGCTTTTGAATATTAACATGACCATTTACTGTCTGTTATAGACCAATTTTGTGTCATTCAGGCTCTGGGTGTTCTAAACGGTTTCACCACAAGCTGGATTAAAACTGCTCTTTACTTAAACTGATTCCAACTGTTTCAAATCGCTTACTGGCTTTCGCCATCTTGGCCTGGTTGTGAACCTTTGCAATCATCATTCCTTCGTTTGCATATTGCCGCATTGCCGGCAAGCTGTGTCAGGCTCTGAATTTATTAAAGTCTGTCTGGAAGCTCATCACGCAGTGTGCTGAACATTTAAGCACGTTAAACCAGGCAGGCGGCCCCAGAGGAACGGCGAACAAAGCATGAGTGGGGTTTGCATGATAATGAAGGAACTGTTGCTGAAAATACAGACCAGTATTAACACAAACGATAGTTATGAGATATTGGGCAGAAATTTTAAATGCTTATGTTAATAGGTATTTCTGTTTTTTAGGATAACTTTAAATTTATCCAAATAAATGCAATTTATTTAAATCAAAAATTTTTGTAATTTAAATAAGTAATCCGAAATGAAATTGTATAAATTTTGTATATTTTTTATTAACTGGTGTAACGATACTATTAATTTACTGAGTAGGACTATCTTGCGAGCACAGTAATATTCACTTTATAAGGAATGTAAACAACACGATTGAGACAAAAAACCAAACGTAACAAGGCAGCTCCATATCTTTTATTTCCTTCAAAAGGTAGGGTAAAACAGTGGAAATTTCTAATTCATTTTGGCTCTGCTAATATTACAAATTTTCAGCACGGATTCAAGGCATGGAACTCTGTTCCGGCTGTCCTGGTTGCAATATTGGGCTCAGCTTTATCAGCTGTAACATGCACCTGATCCATGAGGCCAATATATTCTATTGTCAAGTAGAGTCCGTATTTGCCCAGCTGTAAGAGTACTATTTTATAACGTGTGCTGATTTATAAAAAGCAAATAAATTTTAAATAATGGCAGCTTTGGGAGGCTGTTTGAAATCCCTCATGTTCTTAGCAAACCAATTGAAGAAATGCAAATATTCTTAATACTGTTTCCCGAATCTTTTTTAAATTTAATTTGGTGAAGTATCAGGAGTTAAAACCACATGGAAATCGACCAGGCAAATACTCGATCATGGTAAGCGAAAATCCATTTTGAAGGACTGGATTCACTGCATTGAGTGACCGAAGAGGGTTCATTGACCAATCATAGAAGAGCAAATGCCTTTACATAAAAGAAAACAAAAAAGGCAAAGTTTGGTTATAAACAAAATTTTCAGTTTCATAAGCCAATCCATTAAACAGAGATGTTTAGCATTCAATTGCTGCAAGTTTTTGTTTTCATCATATATTATGTATCACCATCTATTCAGCGGTCATTACACAAATTAATTTAACAAGAAATTTTTTAAAAACATCGTCACATTCAAAATAAAAAAGTTGTTTTTGCATTGTCATTTCATGCGTTAAAAATTTGCCCGCACCTGAGTAAGCTTTTAAAAGTGTTAGACAATTTTGTTCATAAATGACTTTTTGTTTTCAAATTTAAAACAGTATTTCTTAAATCATTATTTTCACAATAGGCAAATATGAGTTAAAAAATGATGAAAAAAAATACTATGTTAATATATTTCTTTTATAACTGATATATTAAAACTGTTAACTATTACTTAAAAGGGTTCATTTTCCCTTTCTGTAAGGAAAAATTCCTGCTTTAATAAAATGATGTTACGCCCTTAACAAAATGCAAAATAACTTAAGTGAAAAGGGTAATATTTCTTTTGAAAGCATTAACACATGTTATAGCTATTTTTATTTCTTTTGACAAAGAGACATTTTTTCATTATATGCAGAAATTCAAATAATTTATTCATTATTAAGTATATTTAAAAAATAGTTATTTTCATTTTCGTGGGTTTGACACAGCTTCAATCTGAGTAACTATTACCAAAAATATTTTTACGAAATTGCAAGGATACTAAAAAAAAATGTTTTTAATGTATCTTGCTGGCACAATCATGGGCTGCGATAGTATCATTTCTCACTTCTGAAACTCATATTGTCAAGCGCCACCCTCGGAAATGACAGCCTGTGTGGCAGAGATGAGGAACTCGATGTGTAATCAGGCATCTTTGCTGTGCGGGGTTTCGCCGCAAAACCACTCCTTCCTGCTCGGCGACATCGGGCAAGGGTCCGCTGCTGCCCCAGATCCGTCCCCTTCCCTCCATTCGTGGTGAACTACTCATGGGAGTGTAAAGTACTTGTGGATTGGCTCACAGACAGCTATTAAGCTGTTCATTTGCTGGCGCTACAATGCCAGCCATATGTATTGACCAGCAGCACATCAGAAGCAGGCAACTCTAACCGAGAGGCCCTTGACATTATGTGTTGCATCAACAGGCAGCACCCCTTGTGGTTTTTACATTTCATCTAAGCAAATGCGTTGCAGTATCCGTGACCCATTTAACTATTGATACACCTATGATCCCTCCCAGCTGAATGGAAATATTAGACGTGAACTTGGCTTTCAGACTCAGAAAAAGGGCGAGTCGGTTGTTGCCACTCGGAATTTAGCATATTATAATGGACACTGAACAGGTTTATATCATAATATATATTAGACTTGTGCAGGCTCCTGCTGTGAGCGACATTGGCAGCATGAAATGGCAGGTTATTGAATGCAGCTGGTTGATGTGTTTCAGCAGGAGACTTCTGGAGGCCGAGACAGCGTGTTTAAAATGGCACCGGTGACACCTTATGTGAATTTTCTCTGACGATGAAATGCATTCTGGACAGTCTCGGACTGCCCAACCTCTTTGTCCTGGCACGGACCTCTTAGAAGTGAAACAGGTCCTGTATTTCCAATAGCCGCTCTGGTAAAACTGAAAATAGGCCTGATTACTGCACATGTAATCAACATGAAACTGGCTAGATGCATGAATGTCTGACAAACTGGGGCCTGGCTGGCTTCCCTGCACTGGCTGCGCTTCTGTCAAAAAAATGGAGGCCTACGGCACAGCCTGCTGCCTGCGAATGTTGGTTGCGTGGGCCCAGCTCTGAATAAGTAATGATGGTATCACGTCAAATCCCTCGGCTGCATGGAGATTGAACTGAAATACTCCAACAAGAAGAAGAGCATTTCTAAGTTAAATTTGTTTTCGGCAAGATACTAATTATCTGTCTTATAAAGAAGATGGTCCAGGCTATTACGTATTAATTATATGTGATTTTAAATCCCCCTTCTTTAACAAATAAGCCAATATAATAAATAAATGATACTCGGCATATATAAATCTTTTATCGTTGCAACTTTTAAAAACAATAAATATTTTGGGGGTAAATATAACAAATAAGATATCCATTTATAATCAATTATTCCTTTTTTTTTTTTAATTTCTTGGCAAAAACAAGAGATCATCGGCATTAATCTTCCACGGTCGAAAGAGGCTGCAGCTATTCAAATTAAATTAAAAACCGACCAATAATGAAGCATCTCTTTCCTGTAGATAATAAGGGTTTGAAGTAAGCATGTTTCGATCACTATAATTCGACTTTTCATGCTTGATCATGTGAGTGAGCCCATGTTCAGCTTGTGTACTAAGTAACCTTTATTCCCTTAAGAAATTACAAAAATATAACAGTCTAGACTGGTTAAATGCAGTAAAATATTGTTCTGAATATTCTATACATGAGGGCTGTTACCATCTTTAAAAAGCACCCCTCGTCAGCCACAATGAATTTTAAAAGTGTTAAGCATTTTTAACAAAGAAGCTGACAGCACACTGTGCCTGTGGTTGCACTTTTAGGTATTCACAGGCGTAAAAAATCCAAATCGCCGACACAGTATGCAAATTATTAATACAGTAGTATCTTAAATGCTACAATTCTGCAATAAAAAATATTATTTATATAAAAACGTGTCTTTAGTTTTTTAAACATAATTTATTTTGCAAACTATAAGCTAAAATACAGTAAGAAAAATATATTCACAAATTCATATGATTGTCCTTTTTTAAAAAATGGTTAAATAATTTTGTGGACCTAAATTCATTCTATAAATAGATAATTTATTTTTAAAGGAGTAAAAAATACAATTTTTTAATATTTCTAAATAGTGAACTCAGATAAAAAATATCCATAACAGTAATTTTTGTATTATTTCAATCATGTTTTCAATAAAGTGTACAGCTGATTAAATACAAAAGTTTAATCTTCTCATTAAATATTTAATAAATAGATAAGCATAACCAAACAGCTAACGAAGGCACTGAAAAATAAAAATATATTTACTAAACTTTGATAGTCACTAATAACTGTAAATAGCATTTTAAAATTAATGACAAAAGAAAGCATTATTTTATTTAAAAAGTAATGAGTAATTTTCCGAACAATGTTGTTTGACCCGAGAAGAGATTATTTTCAATGTTCCACTGTTGCACAAACAGGTTTTGTGAGATATCCTATGTGGCGAATGCAGATTCTCATTCTTTGATCATTTTTGCTCACTTATGTGCAGCTCTTGGTTGTCAGTGCTCTTTTTACAACTTTTCTTTAACTTTCATAAGCATAGAAGCAGGAAGTATTGAATTGTGACTAAATATTTTCTTTAAATTACATTCTTAAAAGAGCTTTTTTCTGAAAATAATATTCTTTGACACTCGATATTAAAAGTTTTAAGCGTCAAATTTTCGGAATTTTCGTGCCTTTAAATAAATCATTTGTTGTGCAGGCAATAAGCGACAGTTACCGTTTATAGATTCCCACTAGATTTATTTACTAAGGATATTCTCTTGTTCTAAGTATAGAACAGTTGAAATAATGTTTCTTACATGTAATAAAGAATTTTCGAATTATTTCTTATAAATAATTTAACTACAAACTATTATTTAACGAAACGATCCAAATATTATTTGACGTTGCAGAAAGTGTATTTAAATAAATATATTCTAATATTTTTCATGTTAAATTTCACAAACTTCAGACAGAAGCTATAATGCTTGATTGAGATTAATATATAGTTAACTTTTAAATCGTAACGTATTGTCCAACAAACGTTAGCGTCTTCTTTCCCCAGCGTTAAATCTTTCAAGTAACGAAGTATTACCCAACCCGTATGACTTCAGAGGCCAGCACCGAACAACTGGTGTCTAATTTTAATTTTTATGTAATGTTCGACTGTTTTAAAAGCTATGATCGTATTGTTTAATGACTTATTATAATTATTGACGTTTTCCTACGACCTGTATTATTGACATCCCTGTTATAACCGGCCATTACGACGTATACGATTATGAGCAACCCGGTGACGTTGCTGTTTTGATGCATTATTGACGGTTTTTAACGATTACAATTATCTTAAATTGCAATTGTATTGAGAAGTTTTCTTTTGATGCTATTGACAGACATTTTCTTTCAAATTATAATTATTATTAGCGTTACTCTGTGTAACTATTTTATACCAAAATAAAAGCGAATATATAATATCAAATGATGGTAATGACAGTGAAACTATTTCGGGGAAAAGACATGTACTAAACATCATTATTTTCTTTCAGCAACTTTAGGCTGTTTATCTGTATCAAGAAAGTGATCTTGCCTGGATATTAGAAATCAAGTATAAATGCTATTATATCATTGGGGTATTTTAACTGTTTTTGTTATTCTTTCTTATTAACTAATCCGGCAGTAACCCAAAACATTAAATATTTTAGCTCAAAGCTGTTCCCATGTTATTTTGGGGTATTGTCAACATAAATCTGTCTGTTGTATGTCTTATATACAATTTTTAACTAAATCTCAAACATAAACTAAGTTATAACCGTAAAACTATAACAGCAAAGACTACATTAATTTTAGGTAGGCTCTCACTGGCGTTTTTACGTCTTTTTAATGGCCTGTTTTCTGCGCTTCGTCTGCATTTTGTTTTTGTTTTTATATCTCTCTGCTTTCAATTTCTTTCGGCACCCACACAGAAATTATTTTTATACTCAGAGAATTAGCTACGGTAAGAAAAAATCTGGCCAGCCTGAGAAATAACCAAGCATCTGTATGTTGTACATATATGGATTTCATATTGAAAAAATCATAAGACATTTAATAAGTACTTAATTCCGATGAATTTAAGTAAAGCACAAATTTAAATCACACAGATATGTTCAAACCATGACAAATTACTTAAGGAATTATGTTCATTGAAGACACGAGTAACTCAAACTAAACTAACTCACGAGTAACTTTTGTGAAGTGTGACATGCTTTTGCTGTACGAGGCAGAGTACATTACATACCAACGGCAGTTTTTCTTTTTCTCTTCTTTTTTGTTCAGCAAGCAAGCGCTGCCATGCTGACGGCGATTGTGGCAGTAGGCTGGCAGAGTCTTTTTTTAAAGTTCAGGAGTACCACAAACTATCAGGTTCCCCATGAACACAGAATATACCCGGCATTTGACTGGTCTAGAACATGAGCGTGTTCACTGTACAGGAAACTTACCAAGGCCTCGGGCGAGGAAAACAGACAATCTTTAACATAGATATTTTAGGCTTATTAGTAACCAAATCACTGCATTATATTCAAAAGCCAATATACAGTATAGAGAGTATGATATGTTCAATTATTTTCCAAACTATAAGCACTGCCAGCAACTAAATTTTATTGTTGTTCTTCAGAATAAACAAAAATACTTAAAATAAAATTCCTACATTTGAGAACATATTCTACTTTAAATGAAATACTCTGATTTTAAGAAATAAACTACAGTTATCTTTTAATTCTAAAATTACAATTAATATTTAATGGCAGTGAGTAATTGGTGAGGTAATTAATACAGTACTGGCTGTATTGTCTTTTTTAACTATTGTAATTCAAAATCACTTGTGCCATAAATGACTCGACAAAAAAATAATCCGTATATTTTTAGAGAACTAACGTATTTAATTTTTCAATCACTATGCGGAAAATGCATTTTAAAAGCATTCTTCTCATTAAAAAAATTTAATAAATAACATA